>PVKZ01000873.1:528399-570150 GCA_004027375.1 Macroglossus sobrinus
CCCACCAGCCCTCCCATTCTTCTGCCCACCCCCTCCCACTTGAGCCCTTTCTCTGGCCCTGATACACTTTTTCTACCCTAACCCCTCAACTCCCCTGATCTCCCCATTACCTAACCCACTCACCGATAATCTCTTCCATGCCCTGACCCCTTACCCCATGCCCTAACCTCCCTTCTTCCTCAACCGCTTACCTCGTAGGCCCTGACTTCTCCTTCCAATCATTTTACTAATGTGACACCCTCTGCCTAGTCCTTTAACCTACTTCTGGTATCCAGACGCCGCTTTCCATCGCCAAGGCCTCTCCGCCTTCCCCTTACCTCTCCTGCCTCCTGCCCCTGGCCTGGCCCTTTTCTCTTGCCCCCTCCTCCATCCCTTGGCCCTCATCTTCTCGACCCCAAACCCCTACCTTCTCTCCTTTTCACTTCTCCCGGTCCCCATTCTCTTCCCTCGACCTCCTTGCTCCCTTCACCGCCTCCTCCCCCACTGTCCCCTCCTCCATCCTCCCTCACCAGCCCCCAACTTCTCCTCATCTCCTCCTTTCTCCTGCTCCCACACCCCTCTTCTGACACCCTTCTCTTTTCCCCCTTCTTCTGAACCTCCCCTGACTCCTCTCCCCTCCGCACCTTTCCCCCTCCCCTAACCATCTTCCCCTCCCCTCCACTCCCCCCCATTTACCTCCCGCTGATTCCCGCTGTGCACCCGCAGTGCTGGAAATCCTGAGTTTGATCCAGCAGCGCGAGCTCGCCCGAGCAGATGAGCACATCTTGGAGCTGGAGGCCGAGGAGCTGGCGTCGTCGGGGGGCGGCGCGCCCGGGCCGCCCAAGGTAGATGGTGCAGGCGGCGGCCGCCGGGCGCGAGACGTGGCGCTGCTGTACGAGGCCCTGCAACGCGAGCTGTGGGCGCTGGTGCGCGAGACGCTGGCGGGCCCCAGGCCCGGCGCCGGTGCCGGGGCGGGTGCCGTGGCGCAGCTGGGCCAGGTGCTGATGCAGGAGGAGGCGGCCGACGGGCGCCGGGGACCCGGGGCCGCCCGCCGGCTGCGCGCCCGCTGGGCAGAGGCGGTGGCGCGTGCTGCGCGGGAGCGCCTGGAGGCGGCGGCACCTGGAGCGCCCGGGGGCCTTGCGGCGCAGCTGGAGGCGCTGCGGGCGCGGCTGCTGGAGGATATGGGCGTGGTGCGGGGCCGCCTGGCGCCAGCCTACCCCGCTGGCCTGGGCGCCTTCGGCATCTACCTGCGTGGGTACCACGGCGCACTGGCGGAGTGGCTCGCGGCCGCTGCGCGCCGGAGGCTGTCGCTGTCCGACCGCTACGCGCTGCTGCACTGGCACAACCAAGTGTACCCCAGGTGAGCTGGGGCCGCCTCAGACCGCATCGCCTAGGGCCCAGATGCCCCAGGTCACGTAGAACCGTCCCCCGCCCCATCTCTCCAGAGCTCCGGCCTCTTCGGATCCTGAGGACCTTGGAACAGCCGGCCTTCGGGTCTAGAGCCTTCACGCCGTGACCCTTCCAATAGGCACCGCTAGTGACATTTACAGTCCTAGAATCAGCGCTGCCCACCCTTTCGTGGACGCCAATCTTTCCAGTTCTAGAATATTAGCGCCTCCCATTCTTTCCAGACCTAGAACCTTTGCAGTGTGTACCTTGCAGTCCGTGAATCTTAGCGTTGTTGACTTTTAACGCTCCTAGAATTTCAGCAACATTGATCATTGACCTTGGTAGTCCTAGAAACTTAGCACCGCTGGTCCTTCTTGTCTTAAAATGTCGGCACTATTGACCCTTAGGATTCTAAATCCTTACACGGCTCTCTATTTGGGGCCTGGGCAGTTGTCTCTTCCAGTCTTAGAGCTTTACAATTCATGATACTTTCAAAACTAGAATCTTAGTACCAATGAGCCTTCAAACCCTAAACCTTAGCTCTGTCCCCTGTTTAGATCCTAGAACCTTGATGCTGTTGGCCACCCAGCTTGAGGACTGTAGCATTGTTGGCCCCTCGAATTCTACAGTCTTAGCGTTCAGAGCCTCAGCACCGCTGAGCCTCCCATCCTAGAATCTTATATCAAGCTTTTGAACCCTAAAACGTACCCATTCTTGTGGCTGGGGGATGGCATAGGGTGGTTAGCCATGACTGTGTCACCTGCTCACTCCAGGGGAAAGGACATACACAAACCACATGTTGGAAAGTGGAGGGGGTGGGTGGTTCCTCACACCAAGTCAAGATGCTGTCACTAGAATGGGAAGGCACCAGCTGCCAACATTGACCTCCTAGACCCCATTTGGGGATATGTGTTAGTGACACTCTCGCACTGTGCACGAGAGATGGAAGCAGGAGAAGGAGTCTGGAAAGCTTCTTGGAACAGTGGGACATGAGTTCAGTCTAATTTATAGGAAGACAATGTTCATGGCTGAGAAAATGCCACGGGCAACATTGTGGTGTGTGTGTGGGGGGGGGCGAGTGGTGGGCCTAGACAGGTAGGGGCATGCTGGAGTAGAACAGTGGAGTGAGGACTGGGCTGGGGCAGCCTCCAAGGCCAGGCGAGGCCACAGGGACTAAGAGCGGAGGTGGAAGGGAGCTTCCGTCTGGCGAAGCTGATCATAGGTGAGACCTTGCGTGCCAGATCGTCAAGCCTAGACTTGACCCCTATGAGTCCTACAAGTCTTGCCTGGACACCATCCATCAGGGAGGGAGCTGACTCAGAGATTTAGGGCCAGGAGAGCTACAATTCCAGAGACTTCCTTTGGGGGATGAGCAAAGCTGTCCCCAAGAGAGGAAGGGAGCGGCCCAGAGGGGGTGGGGACAGGAAGGGATTCGGTTGCCCAACCCCCCCCCACACACACACACAGACCTCCCTGTCTCTTGTTTCTTGTCTCCCACCCCCAGAGAGGTCCTAGGGTTGGTGAACGTAGTTGCCTTGGAGAACGGGGAACTGGGGTCCCTTCTGTCACCTGGCACCGTGCGGGGCTTGGAGGATGAATGTGTCACAGATGTTAAGGTACCTGAGACTTGGTATTGGTGACTTGGGAGGCATCGGACAGTACTCTGCAAGAAAGGAGGAGTCACACTGGGCTCGGGGGCTCTCCCCTCCCCCTTTCACTACTTCCATTTCCCTTTTCCCTTTGTGGACTTCTGTCCAGAAGACATAGAAATGGAAGTCCATACTGATCACCTCTGTCCTACATTCAGTGCTGTATTTTAAGTACCCAGCTGGGCATAGTGACACTTAGTAAAGGTTCAGTACATTTGGACATTCAAAACTTAGAGCAAGAGAAAGTCAGTCACAGAACTTCAGCTCAGAGACCCAAAGACCCACAGAAGGATGGCACCAAAGCATCTCTGCATCTAAGCAGGGCTGATGGTAAACATGGTTAATAACTGTCTGGGCCAAGCACCACTAGCAGAATGGCTCAGCCAGAAACACCCAGCCTGGTCAAAGGAGTTTCCTGCCTGGATGCCAATCCTGCATCAGCCCCGGAAATCAGAATCCTTGCAGCTAGTTTTCTCAGACGCACTGGCTTGCCACCATCAGGCCAGAGAATCAGAGATGTGTTAACCTTAGAATCCCAGACACTGGGAATTCTTTGAATCCCAGAATGACAACCTCGAATGAGCTGTCTTGAGAGCAGAGTCTTAGGGCCATCAGATAATTAGTGTTGACCCTTTAAACCCTCTGGGTGGTGGATGGAAGAAGCTTAAAGACTCTTCATATCAAGCTCCAGATCATAGACTTGGCAATGGGCGGATTGGGGAGGTTTTCTGGTCCAGCCTTCCTCCCCAGTGTGACCTTGACGAGTTTACTGGTAGAATCCAGACCCGCTTGGGCTGAAGTATGAAAATCATGGAGGGAGAAAGAGAGGGAGAGCCTCTCCCAGGAGCCCCCAACGCCTGCCTCTCCCCTCACTTCCCCACTCCAGGCTCAAACCCGGGCAGCCCTGCTCCGGGTTCTACAGGAGGATGAGGAACACTGGGGGAGCACGGAAGACTGGACCAGCATCCTGGCTCAGGATGTGTGTGAGGTAGAGGGCAGGGGAAAGCAAGGAGAATCAGCTGGACAGTGCCAGGGTGGGAAAGTGGGACCTACCTTGCCCCCTCTTCACCCCTTCTCATCCCCCTGGACCATGTAGCTGCTGGAAGAGCACACAGAGCGAGCACCCCGCATCAGTCAGGAGTTTGGGGAGCGGATGGCTTACTGCTGCCTGGGGGGGCTGGCAGAGTTCCTGCAGAGGTAGGAAGGGCTGGGGGCAGGTCTGGTAGGTGGGGAGGCGCTGGGAGGAGCTCAGGACCCAGGATCCAATAGAGAGAAGAAAGATGAAAAGAAAAATCAAGGTGGGACGAACAGGGGTGCCTCTTTGTGGGCCACGGCTTTGCTGGGCTGAGTGCCCAGCAAGGGACCAACCTCACAGTCATGTCCTTCTTCTCCTCCTTCTCCTTCCCATTAGCTTCCAGCAGCGTGTAGAGCGATTCCATGAGAACCCAGGAATCCGAGAGCTGCTTCCAGACACTTACATCAGCAGGACCATCGCCCTGGTCAACTGTGGGCCGCCCCTGAGGTGAGAGCTCCCACAGTGCATAGGGCAGAGGGCCAGTCCCAGGGGACAAGCTGAACGTGGTGCCTGGGTCCTGGGTGGGGATTGCAGAGCTGGCCCCGAGTGGGCATACCTGTGGGACCTTAGGCGCATAAAACCTGAGACCCCAGAAAGAACCACAGCACACAGACACAGAGCCATCAGAACATTGGTGAGTTAGGACTGCAGGAACCTGTAAGCCAGACTCATGGGCTTTAAGAATTACAGTTTTTTTTTTTTTTACCTTTTTAACCTTACTTTTCTTTTTTATTAACTTAAAACCGTGAAAAGCCTCACGCCCACCTCATTCCTTCCCCTGTCCCCACTTAGAGGCACCCAGTTGTTGCTTGTGTCTCCCATACTTATGTGGGGATATGTGAAACATTTACCAGGAAATATGTATAAATAAAAAGCGTATCTATGTATATATACCGTATACACTTCATACATATTCTGATATATGCATATTTCATGCATAAACATATGCATATTTGCTACATATGCAAGTAAATATATTTAAATATATGCACACATATTATTTCTTTTCCTCTTTTTAAAAAAATACAAACGGAAGAATATAGAACACACTCTGCTCTTTCCCCCAACAGCTTGGAGACTTTTCTGTTAGCACAGGAAGAGGTTCTCTCATTCCTTTTCGATATCTAAACTGTACTCCATTGCTTGGATGTACTGTCATTTATTGGTTCTGTCCCCAGCAGATGGATGTTTGGCTCCACTCTTTTGCAGAGAAAAACCTGGCACATCTGCCAACTCTTAGAAGTGCGGGAATGCATGGGTACTTCTCCCAGGAGGTGGCCTGCTGGAATTTGGGCAGAAAGCGTCCAATTGTCCTCAGACCTCCTTTCTGTGATGTAGGGTCATCAACTGTTACAATGACAGAAAATGAGGAGGATAGAGTTTCAGAATCACAGACATTTAGAATCACAGACTTTGAGGATGGAGACCTCCCCACTCTTACCTAGAGGAACAGAGATAGACCCCCTTCTTCCCATGACACCCCTACACCCCAGACATTCCACAGAGACCCCAAATTCCCTAGCCTCCCAGATACTTCCCACTATTTCTCAGCCGCCAGACCCTCCCCAGAGCCCTTGATTTTTCATCTGACCTTTCATCCCTATGTCCCACAAAATAGAGTCCATTTAAGGGGGCAGATGGGCCTAGGTAGCTGGGCTGAACGTTGGGGCTCCTTGATCGTTGGCTCCACTGATCGATTCTCACAGGGCTCTGGCAGAGCGCCTGGCCCGGGTGGGACCCCCCGAAAGTGAGCCGGCTCGGGAAGCAGCGACCAGTGCTCTGGACCGTGTGACCCGGCTCTGCCACCGTGTCCTTGCCGATCTCCTGTTCCAGGAGCTGCAGGTGAGCGAGGCAGGGGGCCAGCTTGGGACACCCAGGATAGGGGAGGGCACCCCACACCTTTCAGTTCCTTTCAGCTCCATGAGTCAATATTTGGAAGCAAGTGGGGGTAGGGATGATGGCCATGTCGGGGCCATTTGCGGGGCAGAGAGGGGGACCGGAAGGAAGAGGTGGGAGGATATGGTCACCAGCAGGGGGGCCTTGGGACCAGGTGGAGCCCCTTTCCACTGAGGCCCCCAAATCCCTGCCCAGCCTGCCCCATTCTAGACTCTAGAACCCCATTCACCCCTCTCTGAGCTCCTGTGCATGCCCAGGGGGCGCTGGGTTCAGAGGTGGTGAGAGTATTTAGGGAGAGTGGCGGGAGGAGGCGGAAGGAGCCCGAGGAAGATGGCTGAGGCGCATGCTCAGTCAGTCCGTGTTGTACATCGGCTGGCGTCCCTCCTCTGCTAAGAACCCTGCATGGCTCCCAGGTCACGTGGAGCTGGCATCCTCACCGTGGCCCCCAAGTCCTTGCACGCTCTGCCCCTCCCCCTTCTGACCTCATCTCCTTCTACTTCTCCCTCACTATTCCAGCCACACTGCCCCCTGCTGCTCCTGACCTTGACACATTCCAGCCTCAGTACCTTTGCCCTTGCCCTTCCCTCTGCTTGGAACACTTTTCCTTCCAACGAACGGCACGTCGCTCACTCTCTCATCTCTTTGAAGAATCGAGTCACATGTCACCTTTACAGTGAGACGTCTCCTGATTGCCCTATTTAAAATAGACACCCAGAAACAAGAACACAAGAGTGGGGAAAAAAGTGAAAAAAGAAAAAAAAGTAAATAAATAGAATAGATGCCCCGAGATTCCCTTCCTCACTCTCTGCTCTATTTGTCACCAAAGTACTTGCCACCAGCTGCCATGCTCCATCCTTTGCTTTTTTTCTTCTCCCACTGGAATATCAGGAATATCTTGTCCAAGGACAAGGAGAGGTTGGAATGCTTTTAAAATAACTTCTTATTATGGAAAATTTCAAACACACACAGCAATAGGCAGAATGACAGAATGACCTCCTGTGGACCCATCACACATCTCCAGCCAGTGTCAGCTCCTGGCCCATCCTGTGTCCTCTCTCCTCCCATTTCTCCTGCCCACGGAATTCTTTTCAGGTGGATACTTGCCATCCTATCGTCATCCATCAGCCTGTGTCTCCAAAAGATAAGGACTCCTTTTTAAACAGACAACCACAGTGTCTTTTTCATCCCTGACACACAGAGCGATAATTCCTCAATATCATTAAATATCACATCAGTATTCAGATTCTTCTGACCCAAGTATGATTATCAGGTGTGTGTTTGTCTCACTCTGGGCTGTGTCCCCAAGTGTTCCCCGATGTGTCCCCAGCCACCACCCAGGACTGGGCTCACAGGAAGGGCTCAGGGAGTGGTTGAGTGACTTAATGGGCAGGTATGTGAATGAAAGTGAGTAAGTTGTTTGGAGGAGTGGGGGTGCTCAGTAGTGTGGTAAAGTCCTCGTTTCAGGTCCGACTGCACCACTTCCAGGTCGAGGGACCCTGGGCAAGTTGCTTGTCCACTCAGGGCCTCTGTTTAAACAGAGGGGACAGGAATACCAGGCTTCCCAGGAGGCTGTGAGGAAGCAGTGGGACACAGCCCTAGGGACCTTAGGTCCTGGCCCACAGGTGTGGCTATCCTTATCTTCATAAATGTACACACTTCATAGCAACAGCGACATGCCCTGAGCCGGGCGTCGTACCAAGGACATCAGCTTATTGAATTTGCACTGGCTTTTCAAAAAAAAAAAAAAAAAAAGCCCATGGGCCCCAATTTTGGAGGTTCAGAAAACTGGGCTATTGTCAGGATGAGAGAGATAGATGGGGGTGCTAGGCTGAGCGGGATAGAGATCTTCTTCAGACCCCCGAGGTCTCTAGACACCTCACACTCCTGGTTTCCACCTGGACTGCAGTGTATCCCCCTCACTCGCCACGGCTGCCGCCTCAAAGACTGACCCTCTGCCTGGCCCACCTCCAGGATCTTGTCCAGGTGGCTCCCTCCCTTCCCCCCACAGGTGGTCACTCACTGCATCCTATGAATCTACCACCTGGGTTCTCCTTTCCCCCTCTTTACCCCCTCACCTCCGTCTGGCCCCCTTTTCCCTCCCTTCTCCCCACCCTCCATTCTTCCCACCCCCATTTCTACATGAGTCTTGCCCCTTCCCATCCATCTTTGTAAAGCACAAACCTGACCTTCTTTTGCTAAGAACTTGTCATGGTTCCCCACTGTCCTCGTGAGAAAGCTGGGGCCCTCACATGGACCAGGAGTGCGCCCTCCACCAGATGCTCCAGCACAGCTGGCCTGACTGTTCCCCTCCATTTCCTCCCCCATCATCAGTTCCGGCTTTGGGGATGAGAGAACTAGGCAGTCACACAGAGCGCTCTGCTTAGAAGGACCCAAACTTCATTTAGTTCTCCGCCATCTCTGTCTTGAAGTTCTTAACAGTTTTTGCATGAGGGTCTCCCATTTTCATTTGCATTGGGCCCCGCGGATCATGCAAATGGCCTTGGCAGCCACACTGACCTACTTCCTGGTTTTCTGACCCGCGAGCCCTCCTGGAATCAGAACCTTCTGCACACTTCCTTCTGATTGAGACACTCTCTCTCACCCTGTATCCAGCTAACAACGACCATCATCCGGGGCCTCAGCTCCAGTGTCCCCTCCTCCAAGAAGCCCTCCTTGCCTCTAAACTGACTCAAACATCCCTTCTGAGCTTCTTAAACTCCTGCCTGGGCTCCTGCATCCTAGCCCTGGATGGTCACTGTCTGGGGACAGGTCTGTCTTTTCCTCTGGACTCTGAACCCCAGGAGGGCAGGGCTGGGGCTGTCTCAGTCACCGCTATGTTCCCAGCACCACACAGCCATGGTTCAGCTCAGAGCAGGGTTTGGGGACATGTTGAATCCGTAAGTGAAGAAAGAGGATGATGGGAAGGGGAGCTATGACCCTTCCCCCACTCTGTCCTCAGCCGCACTTCAACAAGCTGATGCGCAGGAAGTGGCTGAGCAACCCAGAGGCCCTGGATGGCATCGTGGGCACGCTGGGCGCTCAGGCCCTGGCACTGCGCAGGATGCAGGATGAGCCTTACCAGGTGCGCCCACCTGGGGAGGCAGGGGGGTGAAGCAAGAGCACTCTGCTGGGGAAGACCCCTTCAAGGTGGGGAGTGGATCCCTCGGGATGCCATAGGTGGCGCTCTGCCTGGGGTCCCGGCGAGTACGGGCATGCGAGGCGGGGTGCAGACTGAGTTGGGGCCTCTGGTGGGTGGGGCTCTGAAGAATCGGGAGAGGGCTGAGAAGGACCTCTTTTGGGGGCTATTAAGGGGCGTCCCCTAGTTGCTTAAGGGCAAAGGAGGGTATCATCAGACAGGACAGGGGGCAACCTCGGGGGTCTGGGAGCGGGGAGGGGGCGCTGGCTCCCCGTGGGCTGGGCAGGGGTTCCCGTTGGGTGTCTGGAGTGGGGAGCGGGGAGAGGGGTCGCCGGCGGCTCACGCCCCCTCGCGTCTCCCTGGGTCCCCAGGCGCTGGTGGCTGAGCTGCACCGGCGGGCGCTGGTGGAATACGTGCGACCCTTGCTTCGTGGACGCCTGCGCTGCAGCTCGGCGCGGACCCGCAGCCGCGTGGCGGGGAGGCTGCGAGAGGACGCAGCGCAGCTCCAGAGGCTGTTCAGGCGGCTGGTCAGTGCAGCTGGGGGGCCGAGACTCTGAAACCGCGTATCGGTACCGAGAGCCGGGGCGGAGACTTCGAATCAGACCCTCACTCCACGTTCAGTCCACAGGGACCCTCTCCGCGCACGTAAACACCGACCTTTTCACGGTGACAGCGGGGAACCGCGCGCAGATGCGGAGAACCGCGGTCCTTGTCAGTTGTGGGAGGTTAGAGGGTCCTTCCCGGCGCAGAGCTGACTCTCTACAAACGTTAGCAATTATTCTGAGCACAGGTAGAAGCCAAATGCAACAGAAACTCCGAATCTTAGCGCTCTGAAATTCAGGAATTTAAAATTGCCAGCTTTTATTTTTACCCAGTTGTAATCAGCAGGACAGGAAGGGCCTCATCAACCTCGATTCCAGGAGTTGCTAGTCTGAAGTCCTTGGACATTTTTATTTTTTTATTTTTATGTGTTATTTTTTGAAGATTTTATCGAGAAGGCAGAGCGATCCCTGTGCACCTTATCCAGTTTCCCCCTAAGTTTGTAAACTTGCCCTAGGTTCTAAGGGCTCCCTCGGGTCCCAAATTATCTGCAAAACTGAAAGTAGCTTCCACTCTGGGTTTTTCTTCGAATTTCCAAAGGTTCCAGATAACTTCTGACCACAGTCTGTCCTCTGCCCCAGTTCACCCGTGAGCAAAGCGAAGCCAGGAGGGGCGGGGCCTGGGAGGGTGTGGTCTGGAGAGAGCGCGAGTCTCCCGCCTTCTCTTGCAGGAGTCCCAGGCCTCGTGGCTGGACGCCGTGGTGCCCCATCTTGCTGAAGTCCTGCAGCTGGAAGACACGCCCAGCATCCAGGTGGAGGTGGGGGTGCTGGTGCGAGACTACCCAGACATCAGGTGAGTGTTTCTTCTCCAGGCCCCCGCCGCCGCCAGGCCGAGGTCTCCCTGGGCCTTGGCATCCGTCCCTGCGTTTCCTGCCTCTGGGGTGAGGGAGGGAGGCGAGCGTGTCTGACGGCCGTTTCCTGCTGGAACCACGGCGTTATTAATACGATTTCCCTCCTTCGCCTGCCGCCGCCGCGGTCGCTGCCGCCACCAGCAGGGCTCAAAAACAAACAGGCACAGGAAGCGCAGGGCATGGAGGGGGGGGGCACGGGGCCGCCTGGCGGCAGGAAGGGCCGGCCCATCAGGGGAGCCGCGGGGGACGGGGAACACACATGGGCACACGGGCACACACGCACTGCCACAGGGGCAGGCGCGCGTTCAGATGATAGCGGACCACTTCCTTTCTCTGGGACTCTCTGGGACTCTCAGTTTTCTCATCTGTTCCCCAGGGATAACAGTACTCTTTTCATAGGATTATGAAATTGTCATTGTCAGTGGTGACAACAGGAACAATAGCAGTTCTTAAATCTGGCCCAGAAAAGCATCTTATATGCCTGCTCTAGGTGACAGGAGGCACTGCTCTAAGTGTTTGGCACCACCTGAGGCCAGCAGAGAACAAGTAGCTACCCAAATGTCACAGCTAGCAAGTGGCAAAGCCCAGACCCGAACCCCAGGAGGCAAGCTGTCTCTAAAGCTAGCACATCTGACCATCTCACCACACTGCCACCTGTAAATGTTTGATGGTGGTGACAGTGATGGCAGTACCAAAGTGCTATTCAGGCAAACACATTCTCCCCCCAGAGTCTCAAAGCCTCATGTCAATGGAGAATGGGGCTTTAGGTCCCAGAGTTGAGGGTGAGGATCCTGGAACTGATTCGGGATGGACGTTTTTGATTCTGGGGGGTGGTGCCCATGTCCTCGGGAAGGTACAGAGCCCCGGAGTCCCATGGAGGCCGGGGACCCAGCATTTCTGCTGGATTGGGAATTCTGAACTTGACTCTGAATGTGAATATGAAGCTCAGCTTGAGAGGTCTCACTGGGCTGGGAGGAGCGGTTCCAAAACTGAGAATCTCTGTGAAAAAATTAAACATCATCAATCAAGGTTAAATTAGTAAGTCCACTTATTGTTCTATTTTTCCATACAACAGTAGATTAAAACAGTTTAAAAGATTTAAAACGTTCCTCCAAGTTTTTTATGTTGAAATCAAAACTTGAGTGAGCATTATTTATAAAAATAACTGCTTTTCTATGATGATGGGATGTACTTCTCTCCAAATACTAAAAACTGATTTATAGTTCTAAGATACTATAGTTGTATTAAAATTCACATTTTATAGATGCATACTACATTAAAATACAAATGCATTAAAATAAAAATGCTGAGCAGGAAGGTTCTTGAGCCCCATTTTGGACAAGCGTTTCGGAGCTGTGGGGATCCCAAGCTGAGATGTGGGGAGGTGTAGGCTGTGAGCTGGGCGAAGGGGAGCAGTGAAGGCCCCAGAGCTCTCTCTGAAATAAATGAAAGTTCTGGAAATGAATGTTGGGTTCAGGATCTTGAGTGGTGGTGGTTCTGGAGTTAAGTTTTGGATCTGCAACCTGGAAATGAGGTGGGGGTGAAGGGGAAGGTTCCATCGTCTCAGATTTTAGGGTGATGGGTGTAGAGTTGGGTTCAAATGTGACATTTCTGGTTAGAAGGAGGGTCTCCAAAGTGAATTCTAATTCCAGAGTGGAATTTTGGTTGAGCACGATTCCATGAATGGATGGGGGGCAAAGTGAATGAGGGTCCCAAGGCTGCATTTGGGGATGAAGGCTCTAGAATGGGATCTAGGTAGAAAGATCCGGGGTCGAATTTTGGACAAGGCCTCTGGAGCTGCAGTGATGAGGGTGCCGACGAGTGTGGGTGGGTGCTTCTGGGTAACGGCTGCCAAACACCACACTTGAATGATGACAGGGCCCTGCTCCAGACAAAAGCAAAAATGACGCTGAGTGTTGCGGTCGGTGCCAGAGCTTAAACAGATGTGAGGGCACGAGGATGGAAAGCTAAGAGCTGTCTAAGCTAAGCTGGGGCTGAAGATTGAAGGTTATTTTAATCAGGAACTGAGATGGGGGTGGGAAGGAAGATTCCTCTGCTGGGTTTGGAGGCGAGGGTTCTGGAATCCATCGTGGATGGGGGGAGATTTGGATATGGTTGGAAGTGTTGTTCTGGAAGGGGCCTGGCTAGGGGGGAAGGGCGGTGGGGGGCCTGGTGCAAGAGGGGTCTGCAGGGGACCAAAGGACTCCAGAGCTAAGGTGGCTTCTGGGATGGATGCTGGCCTGGTGGGGTGCACAGGTGGGCTAGCTGTGCGTCTGGAGCCGGGGAGCCCCAAGTACCCGCCTCTTCTTCTTCTTCTAGGCGGAAGCATGTAGCGGCCCTCCTGGACATCCGGGGCCTGCGCAACACAGCGGCCCGCCACGAGATCCTGGCGGTGGCCCGTGACCTGGAACTGTCTGAAGGGAAAGCCCTGTCACTCCCTCGGGACCGTGCCTTCTTCTCAGACATCCCTGTGCCCCGCCCGCCTTACTGCCTCCCTTTCTTCCTGAGTCGCCTCCCCCTCTCCCAGCTGGCCAGGCCCAGCTTGGCCTGTCTACCCCGGCTTCGGCCTCCATCTCCATCACAGCCTCGGGCCCAACGCTGAGACCTCCCGGCCCTCCGCCTCAGTGCCCCCCATCTTTGCTGCTGACACACAGTCCTCCTGACTGCCTGCCTGGGGCCACAGACCCCCGAGATGGAGAAACGCGCAGAGGTCTTCTCAGCTACCCCCCAAACTCCCTGTGCAGAAGAGAAGCAGGCCAGAGGGAGCAAGGACTTTGTCAAGGCCAGAACACTTGTTCCCAGCACCACCTCCCCAACCCAGTCTGCGGAGAGTGGCGTTGGAAGGCTCTACAGAAATATTCCAGCCCCGCCCCTTTCCCCTCACCTCAAGGTCTGGCCCCAATCCAATGTATTAAGGAATGTATGATACTTAGAATAAAGAGGTTTCTATTTAACAAAAGGAAGGGCTGAGTCCCCAGTGTGTGGGGGGAGGAAGGACCGGGGCAGGGCCCAGGGCCAAGGGCTCCTCACGCACCCAAGGCTGGGCTGGGGTCCAACTCTTGGGCAGCGCAGTGGAGACTGAGGCCCTGCGGCTGGGAGCAGCCAGGCCACCCCTTTTGCACCTAGTGGTTAAGTGGGGTCCAAAGGTGGGATGCGTGACTTCACAGCCGGTCCTTGGCCACTCAGAGCCAAGGTCCCTCGTTCTGTCAATCTCAAAGTGCCTCTCCTTTCCTGGGCCTGGCAGTTCCACCATGGCCTGCCCCCCTCCCCCATCCATCCTTAGCCGGGAAGCTGTGTCAGGAGAGGAAGGAGATTGGGGGCAGGGCCAGCGGCATCCAGGGCGCCCTCCTGGGTTGATGCAGGAAAATATCAGGGTGGGAAAAATTCCAGCCTCTCACCCCCAGCCCCACTGGATCCTGGTCCCCACAGAGACTTCGAGGTCACCTCCCTGCTAACCCCTGCCCCTCTGGCCCAGTTGGACAGCCTGTGATGGATGCTTCCTGCCATGTTTTTATTTTTTTCCTGAGAAGTAGGAAGGAGGAGGCAGCCAGGGGTCAGCATTGGAGCTGGGGTGGCCTCACGCACATTTGAACTTCTCAGGTAGGGACTCAAGATTCTTGGAACCCCAGAGCTGTGTGACTCTGGGCAGGAAGCTGACCATCTCTGGGCTGTGGGTCCTGTCTCTCTCTAGAGAACTGCTTCAGCCGTCTTTGCCCAGGACAAGGTGAGATGTCCAGAGGACATATCCTGCTCGCTTCAACAACTTTCAGTAGCATCGATACACAAGAGAGGAATTGAGAAATTAACATGTCGTTTGTAGGTGTTTAATTCAAGGTATATTTGTCTCCATTTGGCAGTGTTCTTTTCAGATTTTGCAAACATTTTCTTGATCTGATCCAAGAAGCTCTGACCTTAACCGGAGTCCCAGTTTCCACTTTTGTAAAATGGGGGGAAAAATCCTAACAGCTATAATAATTTAGTGTTCACTGCATCCCGAGTCTCATGATCCCAGGGACCCACTCAGTGCCTCTTCTCAATAAACTTACAGACTTGGTGACAGAAGCCCAGAGGGGGAAACTGAGGAATGCAGCCAAAGTCACCCACCCAACAAGTGCTGGGACCCTATCTGTACACCCCAGGCCTTTACAACAGCCACCCCACTGAGTTAGCAGGCCAGGAGGGCTCAGCAAGAAGCTGGCATGGGTCCTGACTCATGGGATGTGTTTGCAAAAACATGAGCTGTTTGGACTTAGCAGTGCATTTCATCCTGACCCCACCCTTTCCTGGCTGTGGGACTGGGGCAGGTCTGCAGCTATTCATTGGGTACCTGTGTGCCCTAGATGCTCAGCATCTCCTGGCACCATCCCTCTGGCCCTGGGAGGAGGGACTGTTTATCCCAGGCTGGAAGCAGGCTCAGATTACGCACCAGCTGGGGACAGTACCTTAGACAGTATCTTAGAGGCAGCAGCCAGGATTTGAACTTTGATCAGATACATCCCGAGAGTTCTCAGCCACTGTGCACCTAGTATCCCTGTGCCATGGGCCTAACTGTGCCTGTGCCTTGCTGCCTGGTCCTAGGCCAGCCTCCCCACTACCCCAGGAGACTGGTGGAGTTACTGTCCATGGTGCACCAAAGACGTCCCCAAGTTCCTGACTGTCACTCTGGTCATGTAGCCAGGAAGTGGCTGAGCAGCCCCATCATTGGGGAGAAAAGATAAAGCCTGAGGGTGACGAAGAATATTCATACAGGCCACAGTCACGGTCCAGGGTGAGAGAAAGGGAGGAAGGGAGCCTCTGGGTGGCCATGCCCTCTGCTCACACTGAGGTCCATTTGACTGGGACCATAAAATTTAGTTTCATCAAACCATGAAGTTGCAACCAGGACCAAAAAGGCACCTGGGCAGGGAACTGGGAAGAAGAAGCACCAGGGCTTAGCTTCCACCCCACCTGGCACCTTTCATTACCTCTCCCCATCCCCATTCAGGGGGTGGGGTTGGGACTCTCCTTTGCAGATCAGTGCCTTTCCCATGAATTATTGACCCTGGTGCATCATTTTCTGCTGAATCCCCAGCCTAAGGCTGCTCCATAAAAGCACCTGGATGGTGGAAGAGGTCCCCAGAGGTATGGAGGGAGAGACTTAGGGTGTCCAATGTCTGCCTAGCAAAGTCCTTCGGTCCCTTCACCAGCAGGCTGGATCCAAGCAGCTGAGCAAGTCTGAGGAGACGAGCCTCACTGTCACAGAAGGGGGACCTCCAATCTCCCATCCTGCCTCAGAGCCTCATCCCCAGGCCTTTTACAACCTCCACCCCGTTGGAGCACTCATATCCCTCCCTAGGCCTCAACCCCTTTCTAAACTCCAATCCCCCTGCCAAATCCCCCAACCTCTCCCTGATGCCTCTAAGTATCTCTCTTCTTGAGACCCTGTCCCCTTTTGGGGGCCCCCTCCCATTTCTCAAGTCTCCATTCCCCTCCCTGAGCCTCCCTTCTGGCTTCTGCCTGTAGGTCCTGCCTCCTCTCATGGCCCCTATGGGCTCTAAGTCCTGTTCTACTTTCTCTATTCCTGTAAATGTATTCTTTTCATCTGCTCATCCATCCAAGTTCATCCTCTATGCCAACCTTGTGCAAAACAGTGCTGGGAATACGGTGGTGACCTTAACAGGCTTGGCACTGCCCTTTGGGGACTGACAGTCCAGTGGGACAGACATGTCTATTAGCCAGAGTGATTGAGGCTAGAGCATAGGAGCTCAGGGGACTTGGGAGTCAGGGAGCTTCTCTGGGAGTCAGGGAGCTTCCTGGAGCAGGGGGCACATGTGCTGAGATCCAGTCTCAACTTGGACCACAGACATCATCTTGTAGTTTACTATATCTCAGAGGCCTGCAGGAGGAAAACAAAATCAACACATCCCCATATTTTCTTATCATTTTATCTAATGTACTTAGTTACACATGGAGGTGTTTTCAAAGGAAAAAAAATACTTATATCCTTGAACTTAGAAACCCCACCTCTAGGAATGTATTCCTTTGTAATAGTCACACAGGTGTGAATCAGACACTGGAAGGAAGACAACCATTGCTATACTGTTCAAGCAGCAAAGGTGGAAACTGTCAAGGGCAGCTGGTTAAACTGGGTCTGGTATAGCCCCAAATACAATATGATGTAGATGATAAAGATTGGAGGCAGCTCTTCCTGTTCTTACATGAAACACCTTCCAAAATACACTGTTAAGTGAAAAATGCGAAGTTCAGGATAGTAGATACATCTCAGTAAATATATTTCTAACCCTAGATGGAGACACTGCCCAATTTATATCCATGGTTGCCTCTGGGGAATAGAATTGTAGGAAGAAAAGAGTTTATAGCTTCCAATTCATGAGTATTCTCTCTGGATTTTTTTTTTTTTTTTTTACTCTTTATAGAAATGTAGTGAAGACACAGAAAGACACACAGATCGTTAGTCGAAAGCTCAATAAATTTCTACGGTGTGAACACACTTATGCAACCAACACAAGTCAAAATATAGACCTTTCCAGTCTCCACCCTTGTACCCTCTCCCAACCACTATCCTCCATCCCCCAAGGAATCCATTGCCCTGGTTCCAACACCATTGATTACCTTTGCCATTTTTTGAACTTTATGTAATTGGAATTTTGTATAATTTTATAGTAATATATAACTACAAGCAACACATAAAAATCTGTTGTAATTCTAAACACTAGCGATGAATAGTCAAAAAAGGAAATTAAGAAAACAATTCTATTTACAATAGCATCAAAAAGAATAAAATAATTAGGAATAAATTTAACCAAGGAGGTGAAAGACTTATATGATGAATAAAAGAAAAAAAAAAGAAAAACAAAAAACACTGATGAAAGAAATTAAACAAGTCACCCCAAAATGGAAAGACATCCTGTATTCCTGGTTTCAAAGACTTAATATTGTTAATATGACAATACTACCCAAAGAAATCTACAGATTTAATGCAATCCCTATCTAAATCTCTGTGGTAGGTTTTTGGGGGAAGGTTTTTGGAGAAAAAAAAAATTCCAACCTAAAACGCATATAGAATGTCAAGGAACCCAGAATGACCAGAACAATCTTGAAAAGAAAGAACAAAGTGGGAAGACTCACACTTCCTGATTTCAAAACTTACCACAAGTTTTCAGTAATCAAAATGGTGTGGTATTGTCATAGAGACAGATATATAGACAAATGGAATAGGATAGAGTTCAGAACTAAACTCTTACATATAAGGTCAATTTTTTCTCTCAACCAGAATGCCAAGACCATTCAATGGGGGATAGGACAACTTCTTTTTTCAGCAGATGGTGCTGAGAAAACTGGATACCCATGCATAAAAGAATAAAGTTGGACCCTTCCCTTATATAAATACAAAAATTAAAATCAAAGACCTAAATTAAATGCTAAAACTATAAAATTCTTAGAAGAAAGCATTGGGTAAAGTTATTGTGACCTTGTATTTGGCAATGGTTTCTTAAGTATGACAACAAAAGCATTGGCAACAACAACAAAATAGAGCAATGGGACTTTATCAAAATTAAAAACTTCTGTTCATCAAAAGATAGCATCAAGAGAATGAAAAGACAACCCACAGACTAGGAGGAAATATTCACAAATCATACATCTGATAGAGGATTAACATCCAGAATATAAAATAACAATGACAAAATAAACAACCTAATTCAAAAATGGGCAAAAGATTTGAGTAGACATTTCTTCAAAAAAAAAATACACAAATGGCCAATAAGCCCATGAAAACGTGTTCATTAGGGAAATGCAAATCAGAAGCACAATCAGATATCACTTCATTCTCATTAAAATGGCCATTATTTTAAAAAAGAAAAAAAAAGAAAATAACAAGTGTTGGCAAGGATGTGGAGAAATTGGAACCCTTGTGCATTGCTTGTGGGAATGTAAAATGGTACAGCCACTGTGGAAAACAGTATGGAAACATAGAATTTCTATATGATCCAACAATTCTACTTCTAGGTATAAACCCAAAAGAATTAAAAGCAGGGACTCAAATAGATATTGGTCCACCCAAGTTCATAGCAGCATCATTTACAATGGCCAAAAGGTAGAAACAACCCAACACTGACAGCTAAATGGATAAACAAAATGTGGTGCATCCATACAATGAAATATTACTCAACCTTCAAAAGGAAGGAAATTCTGACACGAGCTACACATGGATGAACCTTGAAAACATTATGCTGAGCAAAATGATCTAGTCACAAAAGGACAGATACTATATTATTCCATTTATATGAGGTACGTTGATTAGTCAATTCACAGAGACAGAAAGTAGAATAGTTGGTGTCAGGGGCTGGGGGTGGGTGCTGGAGAGTTGTTCTTGATGGGTACAGAGTTTCCATTTGGGAAGAGGAAAAAGTTCTGGAGATAGATGGTGATGATGGTTGCACAGCAATGTGAGTGTACACCACACTGCTGAACTGTGCACCCCAAAATGATTAATATGGTCAATTTTGTGTCGTGTGTATTTACTACAATTTAATTTTTAAAAAAAAACTTTAAGAAACTGAAAGCAAAAAAAAGTTTTTTTTTGACATTCTGGAGCTTAAAGAATGTCTCACCAGACCCACACAACAGGAAATATTAGAGAAAGCCCTTCAGACAGAAGGAAAAAGATACCAGATGGAAATCAGGATCCACAGAGAAGAATAAAGAGCACTAGAAATAGTAACTATGTGAGTAAATATAGAAGCTTTTTTTTTAAATTCAAATCTCTTTAAAATAAAATTGAGCAAAAACAATTACAATGTGTTGTAGAATGCATAACATTTGTAAAAGTAACTTGTATGACCACAGTACACAATGCTGGGGAGAGAGAAATAACAAAAGTGCTATCACAAGTTTCTTACCCTATATGTGAATTGGTAGTAGATCACTTCAAGGTAGTCTGTGAGAAACTAAAATTATAAAATAAACTCTAAAGCAAACACTAATATAATAAAACAAAGAGCTACCACTAAGGAACCTACAAAGAAAATAAAAGAGTCATAAAAAATAATCAATCCAGAAGAAGGTGGAGAAAAGGAACAAAGACTGGACAAGACAGATAGGGAAAAAAATCAAGTTGATAGATTTATACCTAATCATACTAATAATCACATTAAACTTAAATTAGTGAGAACTCAATTATATGATAGAAATTGCCAGACTAGATTAAAAAAGCAGATCCAACTATACACTGCTCAAAGAAATGCATTTTAAATATAAAGACAGCATATACAGAAACTAATTAAAATAATTTATATATTTAAGTGTTTATATTAGAAAAGAAGGTTTTATAATCAGTGCTCTAAAATTCCACTATAAGAAGCAAGAAAAAGAAGAGCAAATTTACACCAAGGTAAACAGAAGGAAATAAATAATAAAGAATGGAAACCTATGATATGGGAAATTGACCAAAAATAAGAAAATTTAGTTTTTAAAAAGTTGGTTTTCTTTCTTTTTTCTGTAAGTCATACATTGAGTACTTATGTTTTAATGAGGATTTTACAAAAATTATTATTACATGCATTTAATCCAAAAAGTTGGTTTTCTGAAAAAGGAAATAAATTGATAAATTTCTCACTAGGTTAAATCATGAAAATAAATGAAAAATACTACTGAATTCAAGAATGAAAAAGGGGCATCCATGAATTTCATAAAGAAATTAAAAGAATAAAAAATGTTATGAATGATATTATGCCAATGAATATGGGAACTTAGTTGAAATGGATAAATGCCTTGAAAAATTCAAGTTACCAAAATTGACACAGGAAGAAATAGGATATCTAAATAGCACTATATCTGAATAGCTGTAAAGCAATCAATTCATAATTTAAAATCCTGTCCATAAAGAAAATGTAAGGACCAGACAGCTTCACAGTTGAATTCTAGTAAACATTTAAGGAATATGTGATATTAATCTTACATAAACTTTCAGAACAGAGAGGAGGAAAGAGTGCTTAACAATTCATTTTATGAAGTCAGTCTTACCCTGAAATCAAAATCAGATAAAAACATTACAATAAAGAAAAGCACAACCTATATCCTTCATGAATGCAGATACAAAAATCCCTAACAAAATATTAACAAATCTACTACAGCAACATATAGAAAGGAAAGTACCTCTTGACCAAGATTTATTCCAGACTGCGAGGTGTATTTACCACCATAAATCTACCAATGAAATTCACCACATTTAATAAAATTTTGGAGAGAAATCATACCATCTTCATAATAAAAATTTATATCACCTTCATAATAAAAATTCTTGGCAAACTAGAAATAGAATGAAACTGTCTCAACTTAATAAAAGGCATCTATAAAGACCTCTACTAATGTTTAATAGTTAGAGACTAAACACTCCCTCCAGGATCAAGAACAGGATAAGAAAGTCTTGTCACCACTTTTATTCGATATTGTAATGGAGGTCCTAGCTGGGGCAATAAGGCAAGAAAAAGAAAATAAAAGGTAATAGATTTAAAAAGAAGTAAAATTCTCTTTATTTGTAGATAATATGATTATGTACATAGAAAATCTCAAAAACTTTAGAGAATAAATACTAATACTAGTAAGACATTTTAACAAGATTGTAAAACACAAGGTCAACATGAAAAATTAATTGCATTTCTAGATACTACCCATAAACTATTGGAACATAAGATTTAAAAATATCATTTACAACATCATCACAAGATATAAAATACATACAAAGCTAACAAAATATGGGCACTGAAAATAATGAAACGCTAATGAGAGAATTTAATGAGGAACTAAATAAATGGAGAAATAAACCACATTTATGAATTGGAAGGCTCATATTGTTAAAATGTCAATTCTCCTCAATTTACCTACAGATTAAATGCCATCCTAATTAAAATTCCAGCAATCTTTTTTTGATAGAATTTGACAAGTTCATTTTCAAATTCACATGTTGGTGCAAAGGACAAGGAAGGGCCAAGACAATTTGGAAAAAATAACAAAGTTGCAAAGCTAACACAATCTGATTTCAAGATTTCTTATTCAACCATGGTAATCAAACAGTATGTTATTGGAAGACAGACAAATAGATAAATGGTACAGAATAAAGTGTCCAGATATAAAACCAAACAAAATCCCAGCAAACATTTCTTGTGGAAAATGAGAGGCTGATTCTAAAGTTTATACAGAAATTCAAGGACTTGGAATAGCAAAGATGGAGGACTTTACTAGCTGATTTCATGAGTTTCTATAAAGCTACAGTGTGGTATTGGCGTAAGGACATATATCACACAAATAGAATAGAGAGCCCCCAAACCGGACCCATTTGAGTCAATGTAATTCTACGGGAGGAAAAGATAGATATTTAAAGAAATGATACTGGAAATGACTGGATATTTGCATGAACTGAACTGAACCTAACACACCACACACAAAAATTACCTCAGAATGAATATGTACAGGAGAATATGTACAGGGAATAAATTTACCAGAATGAAAAACTCCCAAGCAGAAACGGGAACCAGTGTCAGGGCAGGAAAACCAGAACTATCACTGGTGAATTGCTGGAAGCTCCGTGTAGACAACTCTAAGAGTTAAAAACACCAGAAGGAGCCAGTCACAAGGACTGCCCCCCCACACGCATAATTTTGTGAGATTACCTCCAGGAGTTCAAGCAGATTCTTACAGTAAATACTAGAGAGAAATCCCCTTGTGCTCTGGCAGGGAGTGAGGGAAGCTCTGTTTTTAACGAGGTCTGCCCTCAGAAGAAACTAATTAAGCAGAGCCTCATCTGCTAGAGTACCATCAGAGGAAAACTGACTCAGGGAAGGGAAATATCCAGCCCCAGCCCACACTAGCCATCCTCTCCCATATAAGAGAGAGAAAAAAAGTCAAAGATACTTCTGAAGTTCACAGTCTAGAGACATAAGCTCACTAAAATACTGACACCTAATTGTAGGAATATAGAATTCTTCCCCTCCCCCCACACACCTCACCACCACATATTTAGTTCCTTTCATCAAGTACATCATGTCTGGCTATGAAGAAAAGAAAAATCACAGGGCATACCAAAACACAATTTGAAGAGACAGAGGAGCATCAGAATTATAAATGGCGGGGTTAGAATTCCAGACCTGGAATTTAAAACAACTATGATTAATATACTAATTTCCTCTAATGGATATAGTAGACTGCATGCAAGAACACATGAGTAATATAAGCAAAGAGATGAAAATTTAAGAACCAAAAAGAAATGCTGGAGATCAAAAACACTAACAAAAAATGAAGAATGTCTTTGATGGGCTTCCTAGTGAGCACAGTTGAGGAAAGAATCTCTGAGTCTGAGGGTCTCTCAGTAGGAATCTCCAAAACTGAAAATCAAAGAGAACGAAGACTGAAAAATAAATAAATAAACAGAACCGGACATCCAAAGCCTGTGGGGCAACTACAAAAGGTGTAACATATGCATATTGGGAATTCCAGATGGACAGAGAGAAAGGAACAGAAGTCTTTGAAACAATAACAACTGAGAATTTCCTTCCAATTAATGTGAGACATCAAACTACAGTCCAGGAAGCTCAGAGAACACCAAGCAAAATAAATGCCAAAAATAAAAGGCACTGAATCAAATTATTTTCAAATTACAGAAAATGAAAGACAAAGGGAAAATCCCTGCCCCCCCCAAAAAAAAAACAGAAGAAAAAAACAGCTTACTCACAGAGGAACAAAAATGAAAACGGTACCTAACTTTTCTTTAGAAATCATGCAAGCAATACGAGAGTAGAGTGAAATATGTAAACTGTTGAGAGAGAGGGGGGAAAAAGCCCTGCAAAATTATTCTTCAAAGGTAAAGGAAAAATAAGGACTTTCTAAGACAAATAAAAACAGATAATTTGTTGTCAGTAGATCTGCCTATATTAATTTCAGACACAGTAGACTTCATTGCAAGCATAGTTATCAGGAATGAAGAAAAGTATCCCATAAGGTCCATTGACCAAAATGCCCATACTCTAGATAATCAAGTCTTTAAATCAAGTCACTTTGGCAGCATATATACTAAAATTTTCAAGGGATAAAAATATATAGTATATATTCTCCAATCACTTTTGAATTAAACTAGAGGACTATCATAGTTAGGTAAACAGAATATGTCCATGCTTGGAAATTAAGCAACATACTTCTAAATAATCCATGAGTCAAAGAAGAAATAAAAACGGGAATAAGGAATGACTTTTAACTGAAGAACAGTAAAAATGTAATGTAGCAAAATTTGTGGATACTTTAAACTTTATATTTAGAGGAAAATGTATAGCTTTGATGCATATATTAGAAAAGCAAAATTTTAAATTGAATATCTGAAAAAATAGAAAAAGGACATTTTAAAAACAAAGTAGAAAATACAATATCAATAAGAACAGAAGTCAGTGAAATAGAAAACATAACAATATCAAAATCAACAAGATACGTTGCTTTTGTAAAAGAGTAATAGTTAAATAATGGTATATACTTAAAACTAATACAATATTATATGTTAGCTATATTTTAATAAAAATCTTTTTAAAAGATTGATATAACCAACAAATTCCTATCAAGACCCATGAAGAAAAAAGAGAGAAAACAAATCACCAATATCAGGAATCAAAATGAGACATCACTATAGATCCTATAGGCATGAAAAGAGCAATCAAGGGTATTATGAACCATTTCATATCAATACATTTGAAAATTCAAATGAAGTGGATAAATTCTTTGAAAAATAAAAGTTGTTGCAACCGACCTAAGAAGAAACTGAAAATCTGAATAGTCCTATAGCTAGCAAAGAAATTTAACTCAGAATTGAAAGATATTTCATAAAAATCCAGATGGTCCCACTGGTGAAATCTTCCAAGGAATACTAATCTCAGAGTAATTTTTCTGAGAAATAGAAAAAACAGGGCATACTTTTGTGGTGGCTTTGTACCTTATCAACTGGGCTGACCTGGATCTACCTTCCCCCTTCCCTGTACAGTTCTGGGTTAGGGTTGGCCAGGAGAGAAAATTAGCATAAAAATTCAAAGGAAGAAGTGAAATATGGGTATTGCTCGGGTGAATGTTCTATTTAGATGTGGCAAGACACAAATGTAGGTGTGCCAGTAGGTTCCAGTTTGCTCTCACTCTTCTCTGGAAAGAGAGAGAGAGAGCGCGCGCTCACGAGCGAGAGAGAGCAGAGAGAGAGGTAAAAAGTAGAGGACCTTGTTTTCTCCTCACTCTGTACTCATCTCTTCTCAACTTCCCACCTTGCTGCTGACCAACAGTGATCCGAAGTCCACTGCCGGGTACAGAAGCAACAGCCTTCCATAGACTTCCTCACCAGCTGTCTCTGGCAGCTGGATATAATGACTTACCAGGTTTTTCCTGAAAGCTCTGACTTATCTACCTGCAACAGGGCTTCAACAGGGCTGGTTGATGATTTCCCAGTGATCCTTCATTTCTGCTTTCTGGACCTTCTTTCTCCACCATTGCCTGAAAATATGTAAGATCTTATTCCTATAATAAATCCCTTACATCACAAAACTCACAGTGTTTTACAACTTCAAAATATTTCCACCTCAAAAATGTTAATACCGTGGAGTACAAAGAAAAGATAAGGAACTGCTGTAGGTTAAAGAAGACTAAAGAAACATGACAACTAAATGCCAGACATGATTCTGGATTGAAACCCCATCAGGAAAAAAACATTTCTAAAAAATATATTATTGTGACAATTGGAAAATTTGAATATAAATCATGCATCAACAATGACAAATTCCTACATTCAATCACTGCATTGATGTCATCAAGATAATGCCTTTGTTTTTAGATATCACCTGCTAAAGCTTTTAGGGGTAAAGGGTCATGATGTCTTGACTTACTTTCAAATGGTCCATTCATCAGCATCATCATCATCATCATCATCATCATCACATAAAAGCAAATTAAGCAAATATTAATGGGCCGTGAATCGAGTTGGTGTGTACACAGATACTAGTCTTGTAACTTTTATTGGTTTAAAAATATGCAAAAGAGGAAGTTAAAAATAGTCCCATCTGTTCAGGAGACAAGGACTTCCTCTCTGTTCTTCAAACGTATAGAATTTGACCCCCAAGAAGAGGTTTTTCTCACCCCTGATTGCTCTATCTGTGAAGGGAGGTCTTTAAGGTATATCTAGAAAGTTGTATTGCTAGCTATGAGAGTAAACACTTATGTTTTGTTAGTTAGCTGTTGTCAAAATGCTCCCTATTGAAGTCACACCATTTTGAATATTCACTAGCAATGCATGAGTGTTTTCCAGCTGATGCATTTTTTTTGCCAATTTCATAGGTGAGAAATGCTACTTCAGAGTCAATTGTCATTTAAATTGGCATTGTTCTTAATTATGAGAGAAGTTAAGCATCTTTTTATATATATATGGACTGTTTGCATTTGTTTTTATTGATATATAACTCACATATCATAAAATTTACCCTTTAAATATGTACAAGTCAGTGGTTTCTAGTGTATTCAGTTTTGTGACCATCACTGCTATAATAATTTATAGACACACGCATGTAAATAAATATATATATTTACAAGTGTATGTATTTGTTTTTTTCCTTCCAAATGGCTAATTGTTTCAGTGGCACATTTTAAAAACCCCATCAGTTAGAGGTTTGAGATGCTACAGTTACCACTAAATATCCAGGTACTCAGAGGTCCAATTCTATCCCACTGGTGTGCTCTTCTGTCTATTCTCATGTATGGGACATCTTGGCTAACATCCACAGCCCTGGCCCAGGATTATGGAGGGGTCGGGGAGGGGCGAGACAAGTGGCCAGACCTCTTCAAGGCCTTTTATCAGAGGGCTTTGCTTTTACGACAGCATTGTCCAACGGAGATGAAAACTTCACTCCCCAGCGACTGAGAGAAAACCAATGGGGAATGAGGCGAGCCAGAAGAACACCCTGGGAAGAAGAAGTACCAGGAATCAGGATACGCCCCACCCTTGGGTCCCCTTCTCTTCTCCTGTCTCCCTACTCAGGGTGGGACCTTCCCATTCTCTGGACATCTCCCTGTTTCTGAGCCAAGGAGTGTCCCATTCACTCTGTGTCTGTAGTTACCCCATGAAGGCACCTGCACAGCCTGGCTGAGGCACCCAGGGTCTGGATGGTGAGGCCAAGGGTGTCCAATGCTGCTCATCAGAGTCTTCAGGTTTCACCATGGCAGTCCAGATTTCCCTGGAAGGGTCATATATGTGTTGACCAAAAAGAGTCTCACTGTCTGCAGGAAGGAAGGGGGATAAAGGAAATAACTCGCCTCCCACCCTTGCCTAGGCTCCCAGGCCCTCTCTGAAAATCCCAGAATTCCACCCACTCGCTACTCTCCCACTGGGGTCTCAGAGAACCAGCCCTCCCTTCTAGACCGTGCCAGGCCATGACCCTGTACCACCTTCTGGGCCATGCCCTATCAAGGTCCCGCCCCTGTGCCACGCCCGGGCCACACCCTGTCCAAAAGGCCACGCCCCCTGTGACAACCCACAGCTTCTGAGGCTGCTCCACTAACACCTTTCTGAGTCACCGTCCTCTTTGATTTTCCTGATCCCTGCCAACCCTGTGAGCCTCCCCTGTCTCGAAGTTCTTGGTCCCTGCCAGAGCCCCTCCCCTTCTGAGCTGTCATTCTTGCCACGTCCCTTATGAGCCCTGCCCCCATGGTCAAGCACCTGGACAATGACCCCATGAGGAGTACTTTGTGCCCACTACCTGCAAGAAGCTTCGCATAAAGACCTGTGGAGGAAAGAGAGGGTGGGTCCAGGGCCTGCAAGCCCCTCAACACCCTGTGGCTGCAGAAGGCCCCCCGGCTCCCAGCCCAGGTCCTCACTTTAACACCTAAATGCTTCCGTGTTCCAAGCCCTCCCTCTACCCCCACACACCTGCTCTCCTTCCAGCTGGGCCAGTCTCTGATGTCTTTCCCATGTGTTCTCTCGTCTCCAAACCTCTGCTTCTCTTAAAAAAACAAAATGATCTGCTTTATCCACTGGACTGTGTCCCGGATGTCTGATCTATGAACCCCAGACTAGGTGGCCCATCTGTCCCCCGCCCCTTTCCCACATACACAAGGGTGTGCGCACACTCAGGACCATGGCAGGAATCTCAGTGTGGCAGGACAGCCCTCTCCTGGAGTCTGTTGGGCCTGGGGACCTTAGAAGCTGAGTACACTGATAAAGGTGGACAGGATTGCCTGTCAGTCACTGAAGAGATGTTGATGATGATGCCTTTGCTTCTGGTGGAAGAAGTATTAGCTTACTTTTAACATGGAATACTTTTTTTTTTTTAAGTAGCACACACTAGAATTTAAAATGTGCATGCCCTTTGATCCATCAACTCCACCTCTGGACATTTATTCCTTTCCAAGATACACATGTGGGAAACGAATATGTCCAAAGATATTGGTTGCAATACTATTTGTAGTCACTAATAGGAAACATCTTGAATGCTTATCAGTGGTGGAATGACTAAATAAGTATAGTGTAGCCAGTGGACGCTTGAATGTGCAGCAAGTAAAAAGCAAGGGTCAACTATTTCTTCTGATTAGAATGAGCCCCAGAATGTATGGCTACTACTAAAAGGTGACGAACAGTAGGCTGCCTCCCACCCAGATAAAAATGACACATACACACTTCCATATGCATAGAGAAAAAAATACCTACCATGTTTTAATTGGAGGTCACTTTGAGAGAATGGTTTGGAGGGAGAAGAGAGATTTTCACTTTCATTTCAAAAACTTCTCCCTCTGGATTTTTTGACCTGTAAACTTTTTAAATAAAACTTTTCCATACACATATCAAAGTGCACAAAATTTTAGTCCCACCTCTGCAGCCATAACCCTTGCTTCCTCTCCAGTTAACTACCATCTTAGCCTCTAACATGCTCTAGAATACTTCTGTCCAGTTCTGAACTTCATATAAGTGGACTCATACGGTATGTACTCTTTCTCTCTGGCTTTGTCTGCTAGACATTATGTTTAAACATTTAAACACAATTCATCCATGCTATGAGAAGCAGCAGTTCATTGATGTTCTTTGCTATCATTTTTCATTCTATGAACATGTCACACTCTAATTGTCTAACCAACTATTGGCTGACATTGAGCTTGTGTCCAGTTTGGGGCTATCACAAATAATTTATCTAGGAATGATCCCAGATATGTCTTTGGAGCGCGTGTGCACTCATATACAACAGGAGGGAAATAGAGGGGATCAGAGTATGGACATTTCCAACCTTTGGAGGTGCTGCCAGTTTTCCCAAATCTATATGCTCACTGGCAAAGCTTCAGAATTCTAGTCATTCCATATCCCAACAACACTTGGTACTGCTGATACTTCTAGTGTTAACCATTTTGGTGGCCATGTAGTTGTATCTCACTCTGGTCTGAATTTGTAGTTTCCTAATAAAAATTAGGTTGAATATATTTTCGTATGTTCACTGGCCATTTGGATTTCCTCTTTTGTAGATTTGAATGCCTATTCAAATCTGGCTCCCATTTTTCAACTGGGTTGTTTGCATTTTTAAAACATTATATGTCTAATTTTCCCCCTAAATACAAGCTCCTTGTTGGTTTTGTATGCTTCAAATATCTTCTTCCTCTCTGTGGCTTGCCTTTCACTCTCTTATTTGTGTCTTCAGATTAATAAGGACTCTTAATGTTAAGGTAATCTAGTTTATTATTCCCTTTCTGCATGTTTTGTGCTTTTTGTTTCTCATCGAAGAAGTCTTTCCCAATAATAATTATGAGAGGTGATGCATGTGTTAACTAACTTTATGTGGTAATCATTTCACAATATATTTGTGTATTAGGTCATTGTGTTGTATACTTAAACTTACACAACATTATGTGTCAATTATATTTAAATAAAGCTAGGGGGAGGGAATCTTTCCCAACTCTATAGTCATGAAGACATTCTTATAAATTAGCTAAAGTTTTTATGCTTTGCCAGTTCAACCTCATATTTGGATCCACAATACAAGTGGATTTCTGTGTAGGGCATGAGGTAGGGGACAGGTTTCACTTATGCATATATTCACTTGATTTATTGAAAGATAATCTTTCTTCCCACCATTCTGTTCTACGACCTTGTCATAATTTCAGTGTCCGTATATGTGTGAATCTATTTCTGGACTCTATTCTGTTTCACTTGTTCTGTTCCTCTGTCATTGCACCAATGTCACACTGTCTTATTTACTGTAGCTGTATAATAATTCTTATTATCTGGTGGAATTTTTCTTCAAGATGTTCTTGACTATTCTTGGCCCTTTGTATTTCTGTATAAATTTTACAATCAGCTTGTCAATTTCTGCAAAAGAATCTGGTGGGATTCTGTTTGAGATTGCGTTGAATCTGTGAGGGTTCCTTCACAACACTGAAAGTGCTGAATGATGTATGTGGTTGGTATACAACAGAGGTATGAAGTATATCCCTTTTTTAATTTAGGTCTTAAAATTCCTCTCAGTAATGTTTTATGGTCCTCTGTAAGAAAAAGAGTTCTTACATATTCTTTTCCAGATTAATTCCTAGATATTTGATGTCTTTTATTGAGGTCATAAATCTTATCTTTAAAAAAAAGTACTTTCTAATTGTTCATTGCTAATATGTAGCTATAAAATTCAATGAATTGATTAGTAAAATCTTTCTAGATTCTCAACATAAATAGTCTCATTATCTGTATTTCTTCCCTTCCTAGCCTTATAATATTTTCTTTTTGTTGTTTTGTTTTGTTTTGTTTTACCTTATCCCACTGGCTGGGACCTCCCATAAAATGTTGAACCCAAGCGGTCATAGCAGACTACCTTGTCTTGTTCCCAGTCTTACAGGAAAATGTTCAGCATCTCACCATTAAATATGCTTGTTGCTAGTTCTCTGAAGATTGTCAGATTAAGGCAGTTCCATTTTTTTCTTAGTTTGCTTTTTAAAAAAATAATAAATGTATGTTAATTCTTAGCAATTTACTCTTATTTTTGCTGTATCTATTCAGATGATCATGTTCCTCCCCACCTTTTTTTCTGTTAATATGGTGAATTGTATAATATAGATTGATTTTTAAATTCTGGACCATCCTTGCATTCCTGGATGCAGGAATTATATAGATTAAATAAAGTTCACTTGACCATGATATGTAATCCTTTTTACATATCACAGGGTTTAGTTAGCTAATTATTTTGTTTAGGATATTTGCATTTATGTCCCTGATAGAGATTTAATTCTAATTTTTCTTTCTTGTACATAAATATATGGCCTCATGAAATGAGTTGGAGTGTGCTCTTTTTCTAGTCTTTCAAATGGTTTGGATAAGATTGTTGTTATTTTGTCCTTAAATATTTAGTAGCTTTTATTTAATGTAAGGTTTTACATTTTTATTTATTTTGAAAGTATTAAATTTGTATTCATTTTTATTGAAGAATAATATAGATCCTGAAATGTGGCCATATCATAAGTGTATAGCTTAATGAGTTTTCACAAATTGGATACAACCACATAACCAGCATCCAGATTAAAAACAAACAAACAAACAAAACAGAATTATCAGCTCCTGAGAAACCCTCACTTATGTAGTCTTCTATGTACCACCCTGCCAAGGGTAACCACTACTGTTAGGAGGATTTAGAGTCTGGATTCAATTTCCTTAGCAAACATAGCACTAGTTGTTTATTATTAAATCCACTATTTCTTGCATTAATTTGGATGCATCAAGTAATCTAAATTTTTAAATTTTTGCCTTTAAGTCTTAGTAGGGCATTCTTATATTTTTAGTATCTTTAGCAATATTGTCCTTTTCAAATCAGATATTATTTATTTGTGCCTTCCTCTTTTCTTGATCAATCTTACAGGGTTTTGTCAATGTTATTAGTCTTTCAGTACAAATTTTTGACTTTCGAAATCCTCTGTTTTGAAAGTTTGTATTAATCCTTGCTCTTAACTTTTTAATTTCCATTTTTGTGTTTTCTTTGATTTTTTTTTTACTTTCTGAGATGGGCACTTAAATAATTGATTTTCAGCTTTCTCTTTTAATGCATGTACTTAAGGTTACACATTTTCTTTGCACCTCACAACTTTTCATGTGTAGTATTTTTATTATTATTCAGTTCAAAATGTTTCCTAGCTGTTATGATGACCTGCCCTACAAGAAATGCTAAAGAGAGTCCTTCGGGTTGAAATTTTTAAAATACTAGAAAACAGCTCAAAGCCATAAGAAGACATGGGGGGTGGGGGTGGAACAGATTAAGATACCTACATAGGTAAATAGAAAAATAGAAAAGCCAGCATTATTTTACTTTTGGTTTGTAATTCCTATTTTTTGTCTATGTAAAAAGTAAACATATAGAACAATCACTCTAAATTTACACTAGCTATGTTAATTGGCATGCAATGTATAAAGATATAACCTGTGACAATAACAATATAAACAAGGATGGATGGATACATGTAAGAGCAGAGTGTTTGTATACAATTGAAAACACACTGATATTGTTAAAACTAGTTTGTTATAAGTTTAAGATGTTACTTGTAATACCCAAAGTAATGACTAAAAAAACAGCTAAAAATATACAGAAAAGAAAAGAAGAAAATCAAAGTGGTACACTATGAAAATCAACTAAATTTTTTAAAAGTTAGTAGATATAGAAGGGGAAAATAAAACAACAACAACAAAAAAAATAGCTAAACAGCAGGAGTAAATCTTTTCTTACTGTTTTTCTTTTTTACAAATGTATTAAACTTTCTATTAAATGGTTAAAATAGTAAATTTTATGTTTTATATATCTTACCACGATTTTTAAAACCTATGCTGATATTTTTATTATTTTGATTACATGTGGACCTGTATACATTATCATTTCTTTCATTTTCAGTCATGAGTTTTCTCCTACTATTCTTGGTTATATTTTGTTGAGTGTTGGATATAAAAAACTGTATTGCTAATTTGAGGTTCTGGACTACAGTTGACCCTTGAACAAACAGGGATTTGAATTGAGCAGGTCAATTAATCTGAGCAGGTCAGTTGACAGTAAATTGAAAAAAAAATCCATGTATAAGTGGACACATCCAGTTTAGACCCACCCAGTTCAAACCCACACTGTTCGAGGTCAACCGCATATTTTTTCTTCTACAGATGCTAGATTTCTTTTTCTTTCTTTCTTTTTTATTTTATTTTTTTTTTGCTGTTTCCACGCAGCTAAACTAGGGGGCACTAAAATATCAGCTCACCTCAATCTCAAACCAGATGGAGAAGATCTGAAACCAGGTTTCAGGTCCTGTGAAACCTAGTTTTTCTACTTTTTTTCTACTTCACCCTGACTCCTAGATTATAGTTCTTCAGAGTCCCAACCAAATGCCTGCGATATTTTCCAAAGCTTTGAGCAACATTAGTGTCGCTCAACAATAGTGTGTTGAAAGTGCTGCCCTCAAATCTTGGTGCTACAATTCCTCATTGTCTTAGTAGTTATATGATACCTTCAAACAGTTACTTTAAAAAAAAATTTTATCTAGTTTTCCTAATCATTCTCATTCGTATGGTTAGTCTCAAACAACAACCTCCTTCAATACCAAAAGAACACGCAGCTAGCCTCTTTAAATTTTATAAAATGAGCATATTCATTACTTGAAAATAATATTTAAAAATTAAAAATTTTAAAACCATCCTGGTCTTGTTTTGTGTATGCCTAATAATAATAGCTAACATTTATGGGCAACTTAGTTTTCTGTGCATTATTTCATTCCATTGTCCTAACAGCCCTATGAGGCCAGCAAAAATATTTATTCCCATTTTACAGATATAAAACTGAGGCTCAGAGAAATGAAGCCATTTATCCAAAGTCACATAACTGATGGGAAACAGAGCTGAAAATTTTGCCATCCATGCATTCTTTTTCATGGGGCTACTGCAGGATATGCTCCAACAAATGGAGTAAATTTTTTAAAATGCTATGACACATGATAGAGAAAACAGAGGCTTCCAAGGAGAGAGATTATGGGAGGTCCCAGGATTTGTAGCTAAGTGGGTAATCAGTCTAGCAAGATGAAACTGCTCGGACATTTTTATGTTTTTGGATTACAGTTGGAGTTGAAGTAGAGATAATGACATAAAAACCCAAATAGGTGATAAATCAAGACAATAGCCAACTTCAGGGTGATGAAGAAGTTATTTTTTTAAAAAAGGAAAAGGAAAAGCCAGCATAGTCATGATGTTCAGTTGTGGACAGTGTTTTCATGTGTGAGGTAATGTGATTCTGTAGCCACATTTATAAGATGGGAGATGGGAGATGCTGGGAGATGGGAGCCTCGGAGGGTGTGTGTTTGTGGTGTGGGCACAGGTGTCTGTGAACCAGAACCACACACCTTTCATTGTGGATAGTCACTAAATAATAGCTAAAACTGAGAAATCAAGATATACACTATCAACATATTATGTAAAAGTATCAGTCATCTTTAACAACCCTTGTAGAACTATTTAACTTTTTATAACTTCAATTAAAAAAAATCCTAAAGATAATAATATTTAATTTAACGAAAGAGAAAGGCATCTGAAACTGAGACACAAGAGACCATGTGACTCCCATCAGACGAGGTATGGGGATATATAGCTAATTAAGAGAAAAGAAGTCATGGGTTCAGAAATGATCCCAAATAAAACTTTAGAAAACCCCAGAGTCCAAACAGCAGGCATTGGTTTTCCCATGTGGGCCATTCTCCTTTAAAGTTAACACCGTGGACTATGAAAGGGCCAAACGAGACTCAGCTTGAGCAGCTGTAGCATTTGGGCATGGCAGAAAGGCATCCCATCGAAGGAGACCTCTACACATCCAAGAAATCAGAGATGTGCGTCTTTAAAAGAGCTTTTCCAACTGAAGGCAATGGAGTGCCTTGTTCTAACAAAGGTAGGGTACTGAGCAGGTTTTCCAACAGGGGGCAGTAGAGGGAACAAGAGCCACTGGGCGGGGTAGCCAATGCAATAAGGCAAGAAAAAGAAATAAAAAGTATACAGATTGGAAAGGAATAAAATGATCTATTAGCAGATGTCGTGATCACCTACATGTTTAATCCTAATAAACCTGCAAAAATGCTACAAGAACTAAGAAGTGAGTTTAGCAAGGTTTCAGGTTTCAAGGTAAAAAATTTAAAGTCATACTCCACATTCAATCTTTTCACTAAATCTTGTCAGCTCTACCTTCAAATCAATCTAGAATCCAAGCACTTCTCACACCTGTAGCTGTCACCCTGGACTAAGTCACCAGCATGTCTTGCTTGGATTTTGCAAGTGCCTCTTAGCTGATCTCCCTGCTTCTACTGTTACCCCCTATAGTATCACAACCCTCTTCTTCTCAGAACCCTCCCAGGATCCCACCTCATTCAGTAAATGTTAAAGTCCCCACTATATCCTACCAGATTCCCCCATAATCTTCCCTGAAAGTGTATCTGTCCTCATTGTCCACTGCTCTCTCCTCTCCGGCTCGCTTTGATCCAATCACAGTGGCCACCTTCCTGCTTCTCCAATCAGCAATGCTCCCTACCTCAGGGCCTTTGCGCTGGCTTTTTTTTCTCCTTAGAAATCCCTTCTCCCAGTTATCCACGTGACCTTCACCTTTTTTCAGGTCTTTTCTCAATTACACCTTCTCAGTGACACTTTCTCTGATCACCCTGTATAAAAATGGAAACCCACACATCACCGTTCTCCTTTTGTGATTTATTTTTCTCCTTAACCCTTACTACCATTAGACTCACTATATATTTTTATTTCTTTCTTTTTTATAGCTGTCTCACTTCACTCTAGTGAACATAAGTTCTGTGAGGGCAAGGTCTTTTGATTCTTTCAATCTCTTTTGTTCACTGCTGTACCTCCAGCAGCTAGAAGGCGACTGGCAATAGAAAAGGTCAATGAATGAGTGAATCAGGGCAATGACGGGGAAATGACAAGAGACTGTAGAAGCCCAGTGTAAATACTTACCCTGGGGCCAGCTAGCAAAGGGGAAGCTTCTTGGGGAGAGGCTGTCTGAGGGAACCAGATAAAGGACACGATTCTCAGTCTGGTAGGGGCAGCTGAGCACAGGTGAACTCCCGCTATTCACAAGGCTCCACTCCTGGCTCCTGGCTCACCTCCTGTGCATAGGCCTTGCCATGCCATTGGTGGCTCCTGTCACCGCTTAGAGAGAGGAGGGGCAGCCTGCAGCTTTACCCCAGCCCCACCTCAGCCCCGCTCACTGAGACCCAACCCCATCTGGTTCTCATCTTCATCCCTCGTCTTCTGACACCTGCTCCCCTCACCTGTGCAGCTTCAGAGATTCCATGCCTCCCTTTCCGCTGTGGATCCAGCTTTCACATCTCTTATTTCTAGAAGGCTCCAGTCCCCTACCTCAGCCCTGATTGGGGTCCTCGCCTGTCATCTGTCCTTGTTCCTGCAGCCCCCACCCCTGCCCTCCCAGCACAGAGTCCTGTCTCCTCACCTGCCCAGTCACCATGTGCCCTGAGCCAAGGGGCACCCCAGCGTGCCTGGAGCAGTGGGTATACATACACTGTGAAGCCCACACCCCAAGTCGCCCACGGTGGCAGGCACATTGCAATAACCGCCCCCAGCACTCTCACCGTGTCCCACTCCAACTCCATCGCAGACTCCTCCAGGTCACCAGACCCAAGGCCCAAACTAAGAGGCCGCCTTTGGTAGCAACTATTTCAACTCTCAGCGGGCTATAACCCCTTCCACACGGCGAGTCAAACGTTCAAACCCCACCCCTCGCTCTCACCACGACCCTTGCTTTATTCCAGCCGACGAGCCACGCCCATCAACCCTAGCACCAACCCTTACGCTCTAAAGAGGCCACGTTTGGGCTCAAAGCTCCAGGTATCACTGCACACCCTCCCACAGGGCTGGGCAAAGCGCACCCACAGGTGACCTTTGTTGAGGTGGCTGAACTCACCTTAGCTGCTGGTTGAGGCCTGATTAGATAATACCGATCAAGAGGAAGTTTTGGCAATACAGAATTTATCGGAAAAATTTGACCTACAGATTTGCGCCTCAGGCAGAATAAAAGCCAAAGCCTTTACAATGGCTTTACAGGACCTTTCTCCTCATTCTTCCTTTACCAATTCTATTTCTTTGTTTTCTAACTTGTCTTAGTGTTTATTATTTATTATTATTATTATTATTATTATTATGGTAATATATCCAACATAAAATTTACCATTTTAGCCCTTCTTAAGTGTACCATTCATCAACATTAAGTATATTTATAATATCGTGTGACCATCACCACAGAGACTGTCCAGAGATAGTTCATCCCAAATAGAAACTCTGTACCCATCAAATAATCACTCCCCATCCTTCCTTTCCCCACCCCCTGGTAATCTTTATTCCCTTTTCTGTCTTAATGAATTTGCATATTCTAGATGTCTCGTATAAGAGAAATCACACTTATTTTTGTCCTTCATACATATTTGTCCTTCAGTGTCTGGCTTATTTCACTTAGCACGATATTGTCAGTATTTGTCCATGTTGCAGTATGTATCTGAACTTCATCCCCTTTAAGGCGGAAACTGTTCCACTGTATGTATACACTGCAGTTCATTTACCTGTTCTTCTGTTGGTGGACATTTGGGGTGTTTCTGCCTTTTGGCTAACAAGCTAATGCTACTAATAAACATTCACAGGCAAGTATCTGTTTGTTTGTTTTATTTGTTGTTGTTGAGTTATAGGAGTCCTTTATATATTCTGGATATTAATTCTCAATCGGGTATATGATTTGTGAATATTTTCTTCTCTTCTGTAGGTTGCCTTTTCACCCTGTTGAGAGTTTCATTTGATACACAAAAGTGTTTAATTTTGATAAAGTCCTATGTATATTGGTGGTGGTTGTTGTTGCCTGTGCTTTTGATGTCATATCTGTGAAATCCACGCAAAATTCGATGTCATGACCATTTTCCTCTACGTTTTCTTCTAATAATTTTTTAACTTTGATCTTTCACTCCTCTCCACAATGATTTTTTCTAAAAGTTGTATAGTTTTAGCTCCTATGTTAGATATTTGATTCATTTTAATTTTTGTATATGGTATAAGGTAAGGAACCAGTTTCTTTTTTTGTGCATATGAATATCCAGTGTTACCAGCACCATGTACTGAAAATGAGGTAGGAGTTACACTAGTAGCCCTCCCCAGGGCAGCCAAAATGAAAAACAGCCTTGAATAATAGCCTTGACTTAACCGGGGACCAGACACACTAGTGAGGCAATAATAGGGAAATTTCCCAACATATTAGGAAATTTCCATGCACAGAAGAACAGCTGGTGTGACCTAGAATTCAATTCTGCTTCGTCATACAATCATTATAATAAATTCACATAGCGGTTTTGACCCCCACTGCGGGCAAACCAAGTGAATTATGGATATATACATGTTCAGAGAGGAGATGGTTATATAAGAAATCTGTCAATCAAGGGAAAGGGCTACTATGTTGAGGGGAAGACCAGAGCCTTGCAGGCTGAATAAAAGAGCCGGAAGCAGGAAGCTTGGGTGCTCACCTGTCTTGGCAACCTGCTCTCCCAGCTGAGAATGTACATTCACTGTTAATAAAGCTAGCTTACTTACAAATTGCTGGGCATCTGTCTTCACTTCCTTGTCGACTCGATGCCAAGAACCGAGGTCCAGGAATTCCAGGGCTCCCCAGCCCGATAACATCTTTCTGGATCCATGACGCGGACTGCTGATAACCATGTCCCTCCCACGTCTTGGGTTAGGGGGCTGACTCCCTGCCCTTCTATTTACTCAAGCGGCTCTCTCTCCCTTGGTGGATACGCACTATGCCACTATGCGCTTGTGTGCCTTCTCTTCTTTCCTGGCTTCTGCCTGTGGGACCTGACTACCCAATCTGTAACCACTTTCTTGGAGATCGCCTAGCCAGGCTTTGTCACCCTGTCCCTATAGAAAGCTCAACCCTTTTCACAGTGTTTTCACACATTTTTTCTGTTCCTCCATCGAGTGGGCTAAACAGAGGTGGGAAAGAGGTGAATCCTCTATTCTCAATAGAAGCCACAGACCCTGCTGTTGGGAAAGATGCAGGAGGTTCTGTGATCGTGTTTTTTGGTTTTCTTTTTTCGCCCGCCAAAATGGGTTCATTCCATCATTAGAAGCACTGTCAAGAGAGATCATTCTTGAAATGATCCCCTCACCCCATCCTCAAATCCTTTCAGGACACTGTCCTTGGACTACCCTTAGCACCCCCGGGGGACGGCGACAACCTACTTGGAACTGTTCCTATGAGAAAAAAACTAAAAGATAAGTTGCACTTGGGACTGTGAGGCACAGGCAGAGACAGAATTCACCGGAGACTTCTGGTAACAAGTCGGTGGGATGAGAAGGGACTCCCCGAGACCCCACGAGGAGAGATCTTGGTTAAAACTCTTGCAGGACACCTGGGAGAACAAAAGGTTTCTCTCATCTCATTTTAGGGGCCTACTTGTAAACATGGGAACGTCCCGTCTAGTTCCCCAGTCACCTCTTGAGTGCATCCTCAAGAACTGAAATATTTTCAAATTGGATGAACTTGGCAGGAAGAGCGGGGGGGAAGGCTTATATTCTAATGTAACAACACGTGGCCTCAATGCAAATTGGAGGATGGGAAACTTGGCCAGAAAAGGGAAGTGCTGACTATAATACCATATTACAACTGGATTTGTTTTGTGGAAGGGAAATGGCAAATGGCTTGAGGTCCCCTGTGTACAGGCCTTCATGAGGTGGAACAGAAAGCTGGACCTTTGCAAAGGCTGTCTACATTCCTGTACTGCACACCCCACCCCCTGACATGCGCCTCCCGACATCCTCAGCGGCCTCTCCTCTCTTGTGGGGCCCCAAAACACCTATGGGCTAAATAGCGGAGTCTGCTTCTTTGGGGACTCCATGACTGCAGTCAGGTTCAATATCCAAGGGTACTGGCCCTCCTCTGTACTCTCCTCTATACCCCTGCCTGCCTAAGGAAGAACTCAGACGGGGTAACTCCACGTGGAGCCATACTAAAAATGTTACCCCGTGGGAAAGTGGCTAACGCGACACAGGGCACTATACACCTTATTGACCTGCAACAATGCAAGGAAAAGCTTGGACACTTCTCAGAAGACCCTGCCCACTTTACTGAAAACTTTCAGTCTTTGAACTTTGCCTTTGTGCCCCAAATGCCCGAAACTGAGGACCTGAGGCTACGGTTGTCCCAGACTAGATCTCCCATCAGGATTGTAAGACAGCAGGAGGGACCCGAGATGGGGATAACCTGATCCAATGCCTTTTAGAAGATATGAAGAGGTGTATCAAAAAAAACCTATTAATTGTGAAAAGGTAAAGGTGACTCAGGGTAGCGATGAGTACTCTGCTCTCCTCCAGGGGAGGCTCACTCAGGCTTATAGAAAACATAACCACTTAGATCTATCTCTCTTTGGTTGAGGGTCAGGCCCTCCCTGGGCAGCATTTCATTAGCCAGTCTGCCCCGGATGTTAGAAGAAAACTCTAGAAAATTACGACGAGGGCCTCAGACTCTTGGGGCACAATTAGTAGACACTGCTTTCTTCGTTTTCAAAAACGGAGACCAGGAGGAAAGACCCCAGCAGGAGGTGAGGCAGAGGAAGGTACAGGCCAACTGGATCGCCGGAGCTGTTAGCAACGCCACTGAGAGCACCAGGCCACCCCGAGGTCGCCTGGGAAACTGCAAGCTGTTGCTGGTAAGAACCATAAGGCCTGGTTCAAATGCAAGCGCCCCGGCCACTGGGCAAGAGAGCCAAAAGCTGGCCCTGGTCCTTGCCGGCTTTGGGAGATCCCAGCCACTGGAGGCTCGACTTGCACTGGGTCCCAGAGTGGTCCAGGAGTTCCCAGGGCTCCCCCATCAAGGAACAAAAAGACTGTCTGTTTCCCCATTGAATGCTCTTGGCACCCCTGTCAAAACTAACAGACCATATTCAGTTTTTGTAGAAAAAGAGCTTTTCTCCTTGTATATTTTGTTAATCTTGCCATTTGCTAAACAAGTCATGCTTTAGACAGTTTTCATTTTTTTAGGCATTATGTTTTCATTGTGCTCATAGACTCAGATATACTCTATATTCTCATATAAAAAATACTGTAATCAACTCAGTTTAATCGAGTATATGAGATTTTCTCATCTAAATTTAAACCATTCTGACCAGAGTACCCAGATGACCCCAAACATTAATACTTCTCAGGCTATATAAACTTATTAAATATTACTGCTGTGTTTTTGCCTTCTCAGGGGTCACTAAGGTTCACTCTGTGTAAGTTTAACCACCACTTCAAAGAGATTAAAAAATATATACTACCTTGCCGCAGAAAAATAATTTGTTTTAACTGAGCAGTGGAGACCCCAACCTACTGCTGGAAATGGCACTGATTAGATTTGGGCAGTGTACACATATACAGTTAATTTCTCCCTAAATTTTACAGAAATACAAAAATAATTTTATTTTATTTTTTTTAAAAAAGAGCCTTAATTTACTAAAAACAGTGGGTTCAAAAAATTATCTCACATTGCATTTTTCTGCTTTTCATGGCCTGACATTAAATTGAACAGATCTAATGTTTCCTAGAATCAATGGTATATTTTGTTTGTTGAAAAGAAACTTGAAGAACATTATGTACCTTTAACAAAATTATGGTAGTGTTTAACTTATCTTTTCCTACCTGGTCATGCTTAAATGACTTGAGAGGAAATCTTTGCAAACTGCTTATTTCAATACCAAGAAAGAACGATTAATAAAGTTAATAGATATTAACTTTCTTTAATACCTATTCTGGTTATAAGGATATCATATAAGCTAGATTTGCTGCTAAAAGGAAGAATATTATTGAGCTCTGTGCAGTCACCTGAAGTGTGAGTCCTGCTCTGTTCCCGAGCCACCTGTAAATGTAAATCCTTCATTTGTATTGCTTTATTTTATTTTTATTTTTTCAAATACAGTGAACTTCTTGAGCTTCAGTGCTGCATAATGTCAGATGTGTGGCAGAACCTGCAGTGGCTCTGGTGTGTCATTTGGAAATTTTTGTTTTGAAGCCCCAAAGAAATATACACAGAGGATGATTGAAAGGAAGGAAGGAAGGAAGGAAGGAAGGAAGGAAGGAAGGAAGGAAGGAAGGAAGGAA
>PVKZ01000874.1:0-92783 GCA_004027375.1 Macroglossus sobrinus
CTCCAAGACCACATGTCTCTGGACAGGCCATTCAGGGAAACCACACCTTGAGATAGTTAATATGAAGGAGGAAGGGAGAGATTGTTTATTTATTGCCTCTTTTCCACTTCTGGTCTTCCACTGTGCCATGTTTCCCCATGGGGAGTGAGCTAGCCTGCCCTTCTGGGTTGTACCACCTAGCCTTTTTGGGCAGCCACTTGGGAAGCATAGTGTTTTATTCCAGTGAGTCCAGAAGTGTCTGGAGGAGCCAGAGACTCCAGGTGGTTGGTTTGGGGTGTCAGATGTGCTGCAGGGGCAGCTGAGGTGGAACAGGTAGCCTAGGGTTGGGGAGAGAGGTGAGTAGTGATTCTGAGGTGTCACATTCATGTGTCTGATCATAGAGATATGATCCAATTACTGCCTGGACTTTTCGACCCAGAACTGGCAAACTTAAATCTCCCATGACACCTGCATATCATGTCAAAGAATGACATGAACCAGATGGAGCTTGTTGCCAACTGGGAGGACCTACTCTGCCTAAAAAATAAAGTTCCAATACATATCTCTCTCTACTGTCACCGCATGGAACCATGAGCCTGGTGTGGTCAGACCTTTTGATCTTTGAAAAGAAATTGGAATTCTAGACTTTATACATTCCCCTGATTAAATGTGGACAACTCCAGTAATTATATAAAATATAAGCCCTTGGCAGGCCAGTGTGGTAATTATCAGAACAAATAGGCCTTTTGGCCATATCTAGTTGTAATCTTCAACTGAGCTAGAAAAGTCCCATGATTCTCTAACGCAGTGAACCACAACTGCAGAGGTGGCTATGAAGACAGAGAGAGTGGGCTGAACCTAGGGGCCCAGGTAAAGAAGAAACAACCAACCTAGATCAAACATAAAGTAGGGAAAAATAACCCTACAAAAATATGGCTGAGAGACCCTATGGTTGCTCTTGACATATATAGTAAGGTGATAGAAAGAAGGTAGAAGAGGGTTTAAAACAAAGTCTTCATTTTTTTCCCCTAAGGCAGGCCTCACTTGGGGCATTTTATATTTTTAGAGGTCTCAAAGACATTTATGTTTATAGAAACTGAAAGCGACACTGACAACATGGAGACAAGGACATCCTTACACTTGTGACTGTCATATGGCATGTCATTCCTGATAAATAGCTGCTTTTATTGGAACTGTGGGGAAATTCTTGGTCAATGATTTCAAAATTTAATCTTTTTTTCTTTCATAACTGTACCCATCAGTGGATTATACAACTTAACTCCAGGACAGAGGTCTCAGGATTTTCTGTTGAAAGACTTAAAGACATGTGAAAAAGATAAGGAATTGCTGTGAAGAACTGTCCACATCTGCAGACTAGAGATTTTTCTTTTAGTTGTTTAAATAACTTTTTGATATAAGAATTCCTGTATGCTCTTTACCCTACTTCATCAATTAGTAACATTTTGCTTTATTTGCTCCATCATTGACTCTCACATTAAATATATGTAATATATATGTATACATATACTACATACATATGTATACATATATATGTATATGTACAATTGTATAATACATAGTATGTATATACATATTATTGTTTGAGAGTAAGTTGAAGACACAGTATCATCAAAATTTGAAAATTTAATATTAATACAAGATTATTTTATAATCCATAGTCTATTTCAACTTCTGCTAGTTATCCTATAATAGTACTTGTAATTATTATTTTTTTCCTGATCCACGATCCAATCATGCATTGCAATTAGTGGTCATGTATTTTTAGCAGAGGCATTGCTTTTTCCTTGCCTTTAACATAGATCATTTAATGCGCCTAAAACATATTCCAAATTATAATGATTTTAATAAAATTTTTAAAATACTAGAAATGCAAAGTTAGTTAAATTTTTACACTGAAATACAGGTCAGAAATTACATTGGGACTTAAAATTTGCTGAGTAAGAAAGCTTTGTTGAGGGAAAACAGATTGATCAAAGGGTGGAGATTGAGTCTTAACTTATGTGCAAAGCCCTGTTAGGAAAGAAAAACAGAGTTTTCATCTGTGTAACTACATCATACACCTCTCTTCCTTTCATTGGTCTTATGCTACTGGCGAGGACTCTGTGCTCCTCAAAATGCCTTTGGCGAAGGATCAGTTTTGTTTCTGTGGTTATTAGTGTGCTTTCTCATCTATCAAGGACTAATTCTGTTGTAAAAAATATGATCAAAATAAATTTCTAGAAAAAGAAAATGAAAATAGACGTACAAAATTCACATCCATCTTTTCATCATTAGAGTCAATAGACAAACTTTCTCAAATTGCTACGAGTTTCTAAATATCAACTTCAAATTCTTATACTTATCTCATACTGTTGGTCCTCAGATCAACAGGGCTTTGCACTTTTAAGTAGCACTGGTCTTTATTAGAGCATGTGCTGTATTTAGTTGTCTAAGTGAACATCTTTCTCATTGGATATATGAGTCCCTAGCAGGACAACAGTTTTCTTACGATCGTTTCATATCCCCATTAACCTGGAGCAGGAGGTTTTACATCTCAGCACACTATGTATGTACACTTAGACAGGAACTAAAAAATGAAGTATGGAGAGAAGGAAGCAGGCCGTTTAAAAATAAGTCAGGCTTGAAAGTCCGGCAGTGTGGCTTTAGAGAATCCATCGTTTCCTGGTTCTATGGCAATTGGCAAATCATTTCACTCCTCTGTGCCTCAGTTTTCTCATCTGAAATGTGGGTGATAACATGTTACTTGGATGGTGAGACAGAGTGACACACCATTGGTAAATCATTCAGTACAACAACGGCTATTATTATTACTAGTTCACCTACAAAACAAAGTCAAGTACTTTAAGTATTAGAAATAAACTACAGTCTATAGTCTCTGGGTAAGCTTCTACTAGAAAGGGTTAGATAGAAAATATTTTAGGTTTTGTGGATCAAATGGTCTCTATTTCAACTACTCACCTGCTACTGTAGTGTCAAAGTTTTTTTCAAGCATTTAGAAAAGTAAAAAATTATTTTTAACTGGCAGGCCATACAAAAACAGGCAGCAGGCCAGATTTGGTCAACTGGCTTTAGTTTGTTTAGCACAACCCCTATGTAAACACTTTCTGCCTCAATTCAGTTAAAAATACCTGCTGCATATTATCACCATGGGTCTGTCTATAGTCTGGGAAAGAAGGTGAGAAAAAGTTGAGTCTGCCATTTGCTAAGAATTTTTTTAAATTTAACTTAATTTTGCAATAATTTGGACTTAGAAAAAAGCTGAAAAAACAGTACAAAGAATACCTTGATTGATTCCTCCAAATGTCAACATTTTACTGCATTTGCTTTATGGTTCTCTCTGTGTATGTGTGTATATACACATTTTTTTTCTGAACTGTTTGAGAGTCAGTTGCAAAGATGATGCCTTTTTCTTGCCCCAAAACAAAGACATTCTCTTACATAACCACAGCACAATGATCAAAATCAATAAATTAACACAAAACTATTATTTAATCTTTAGGTCTTGTACCTCTATTCAAATCAGGGAATTTGAACCTACAGGCCTAATTTTGATTTCATCAACTGTCCCACTAACATCTTGTGTGTGCCAAACATCTTATAGCTATCACCTCTGGTAACTCCCCCATTATCCAGTGAGTTTGCTATTATTATCCCTATTTTACCAATGAAGGAAGTGAGGCTCAAAGAGTTTAAGTAACTTGCCCACAGGCACACAGTTATTAAGTGACAGAGCTGGAATTCCAGCTCAAGCATGGCTGCCTCTAAAGCTTTTGCTCATTAATACTGGAGAAGGATTGCAGAGTTTGAGAAAAAAAAAAAAAAAAAACACTTCACAGTACAAGGATAGGGAGTCTGAATTCCAGGCAAGAAAAGACCCTGAGAAAGGAAAGGCAGTGACTATCATAAGTCTCTCAAAGAAATGCCCAGTGGGAAAGGTGAATTAAATGAGCAAATGTTGGAAATTATAGCTATTTTGTTATACAATGATTAAGATTTTTTGAAGCACAGTTAAGGTTATATTTTTTTTAACTTTTTAAAGTAAAAAATAACTTTTTAACTTAATTTAAAAACAGATACAGAAAATGTATTTTTTAACGTTACTTGTGACCACACAGCTAGTCTCTGGGTGTTCTTACTTCAATGGTTCTTAACAGTGCTTTTGTTACTCTTTCTGGATTATCTTGATTTGTAGTAGATTTGATTTTTCTGGAGCTCATTGCCTTTTTAATACCATTCCAGATCCCATCATCTGTGTTAACACCCCAGAAATCTTTTCCCCAATTGGTGTTCAGTATATTGTTTTCCTGTCTGAATGTTATTAATTTGTTCAGAGTTATTTTGTCTGTTGTCATTTAGTCAAATAAAGGCAAAGTGGTTTAAACACACACACAGACACACACACACACACACTCACACAAATGACTTAATGAGTTATATAATGGCTTATTCTCTCGTAACCACCCAGTTTAATAAACAAAACTTCGTTAATCTATCCCAGAAGCCCCTCCATAGGCCACATCCCAATCTTAACCCTCACCCCCTAAGTAACCACTATTCTTGTTTGACTCTTATAGTCATTATTCCCAATGTTTAAAAACCAAACCCAAATTTTTTGAAGATCCACACATTGTAAAAAATAGTGTTAAAGAAAAAAATTATTCTGACACTTGTTGAATGGTAAGGGAGAGTTCTTTTAGGTCTAGTGGAATAGGGGTCAACTCTATTGTAATAGGCAAGAGAGGTAGGTCTCAGTTCTAAGTACAGCAAAGACAGCTGGAGATTTATAGCCAATTGGAAGAGTGAGGAGCTTGTGGGTGGAAAATTATGAAGAGATATCAAGGGATTCTTGCTAAGGGCAGGTCAAGGACTTAGATATCAAAAGTGGATATCTTGATTGGATATCAAGAGTGGGGTATCTGATTTGGTAGGATTCTTTGCTGAGACTGGGCAGTGAAGGCCAGGACAAGACAAGTCAAGGAGTCTGTCAATAGCATAATTTAACCATACATATTTATTTTTTGAAATAAAAAGTTAACAAAAGTTAGAAAATATTTTAAACAAGTGAATGTTGTGGTGTATCAATTAAACATTAAAAATGAAATATGTATATTTAAAAGTGATTTCCCTAAAGGCTCCTTCCTCTGAAACACAGTTTCACTGTGCACGTTTCAGCTTTGAAACTTGCACAGTGAAAAGAAAAAGGGATTTTCAGAAAGTGCCAGGAACCTGACAGGAAAAGATTTTTTACTTCAGACTCAGAGCTGGGGTAACCAGCAGTGCTAGACAAGTTAACTCACATCACAGAGCCTTCGTTTTCCCAAGTGTGAAAAGAGATATTACTACAGTCATGTGCCCCTTAATGACCTTTTGGGCAATAATGGACCACATATACAATAGCGGTCCCATAAGAGTATGATGGAGCTGAAAAATTCCTATTGCCTAGTGACATCGTAGCCATTGTAATGTTCTAGCACAACATTAATCACATGTTTGTCTTGATGCTGGTGTAAACAAACCTACTGCCCTGCCAGTCATATAGAAGTATAGTACACATGATTACGTACAGTACATAATAGTTGATGATAATAAACAACTATGTGACTGGTTTATGTATTTACTATACTATACTTTTTATCATTAGAGTATACTCTTCTACTTACTAAAAAAAGTTTGCTGTGAAAGTGTGCCCTGTTATACCAGCAGCTGCCTCACACATTTCTTGTGTACTGCATCTCTTGATCACCTCATTTTCTCTTCTGCTTGATTCATTCTCATGTTGTTTTGTACAGTGACGTGCTTTACAGTTTTGTAGCCTAGGAGCAATAGGTTATATCATTTAACCTGGGTGAATAATAGGCTATACCGCTTAGGTTTGTCTAAGTACACTCTGTGATATTCACACAATGACAAAATCACCTAATGTTGCATTTCTAAGACTGTATCTGATCCTTAAGGGGAACATGGCTGTATTTTACCCTGATTTGACAGATCTGCCAAATCAGCATCACCAGGATGTTGAGATGCTCGAGTGCAAAGTTGAAAGGTGGGAGGGAGGTGTTGCTTTTATCTCTTAAAATCCAACAAAGAAATAAAAATTCCGCAGACCCTGGTACCCTGAAGGTTGGCATTCGAGATGATTTTAGTACATCTGAACCGTACTTCTAAATCTATCAGTAATCTCCAACAGTGGTTCTCCAACTTTAGCATACGCCAGAATAATCTGGAGGGTTTGTAAAATGACAGCTTCCTAGACCCCATCCCTCGAGCTTCCAATGGAGAGTTCCTAGGGGTGGGGCCCTGGAATTTCCATTTCCAACACATTTCCGGGTATATATTTTGTCCGGGACCACATTTTTCAGGCCATTGGTTTAGTTTTTCGGAGAGCCCTATATGCAGGACCAGGATTCTACCTAGTGCATTTAGATTTATCTGGTCTTAACTTCCCCCTTCCGTCCTCAGAAGCAGCGAGGGAGGGAGGAGACCTTTGTTAAAGTCCAACCTCCGGGCGCGTTATCAAGCTGCTGACAGCGGAGCCTCCTGATTGCCTTTGCAAAGGGTCTGGCAGAGGCCGACACGGGCCAGATAACACTATCCCGGAGTCACGCGGCCGCGCGTGGCCCCCAAGCGCCTCCCGGCCTTCGCCGCCGCCACCCTCCCCAGCTCTGCCAGCGCGGGGCGGGGCGCGGGGCGGAGCGGGCCCCGGGGCTGCCGGCAGGACCGGCGAGGGCGGTGCCAGGCCGCGGGTCCTCAGTCCAGTGCAGAGGAGCGGCTGGCCGGGGCGCCAACTGCGGAGGAGCCGAGAAGCTAGAGGCCGGACATGCCGTGGGTCGTTCGCATCCTCTCTCTGCTGCTGGTGTCGCTGCTGGTCACCGCGCGCAGCTTGCCTGTGAGTGCGCAAGACCCCCGCGCGGGGATGCACTGAGAGGGGACATCCTGGCGGAGGACCCGGCCGGGGCTGCGGCCAGTCGGGGTCCTGCAGGGCGCTGGGCCTGGGACCCGGGCTGCGCCCCGGCAGGCAGGCGGCCGCGCAGCGCAGGCAGTGGTCTGGCCCTCCCGTCCGGGGCGGGCCGGGCCGGGCCGGGCCGGGCGGGGCGCGCGTCCTTCCCCGCAGCTCTGTGTCTTGCGTGTTCCGCTCCGGCCTCCGGTTTCGCTTAGACTCACTTGCCTATGGCCGCAACGAGAAGGTGAGGGGAGGTGCGCCGAAACCCTTCCAGCTTTGCCATTTACAGGAGAGGGATTCCGACTAGCGCGCGTGATTAGATGAGGCCTGGGCTCTGGCTTGGGGCGCCCTCGGTTGCCCCGTTTGTGCTCTGCAGGGCGCTCCGGAAGGAGAAAACTCGGGTCGCGGCAGGCCCCCCGCGATGGGAACAGTGGATTAATTTCCTTGCAGATGTTATCTTTTCAAACAACTCGTGACCTTTTCGCCACTCCCCTTCGCTTCCTTTTTTGACTTGGAGTTTCCAAACCTTCAGGGTTTGGCGGTCCAGGCCGAGGGTGGGCGAGAGGCGGGCTGCAAGTGACAGCCAGCTCTGCTGGAGGGAGGTCTGGCGGGGCCAGTAGGTGGGAGGTGGGGGCGTGTGGCGGGAGGGGGACCGCGGGGCGTTGAAACCGACACCTTACTCAATGCACGTTCAGCGAACCAGTTTTTGTTCCAACAGAGTTGGGTAGGCAGAGTCCGGGGCGTGCTTTAAGTAGAAGGTCATGAAATTTATAAATTATATACCCTTTGATCAACGGCTTTGAATAACTTGCCCAAGAGCAAAGTCATCCGTTTATTCAAAACCAAGGTTGAGAATTTTAAGTATTTGGAAATATTTTAATTTAGGGTTCTTCTTGGGGAAAAGACGCCTCAAACTGAGTATTTGCTAACCTCTGTCTACCCCTGTACCAGATTTATTTATATTTTTTTGGTGGGGAAAGGGGGGTCTAGGAGACCCCAGGGTGAGAGTGAGCCAGCTGTGAGAACCACTGGCCAGGATGGAATTGAGGGGATGGTTCCAGGGAACAGCTTCAGAGAAAGATGGGGGTTTGGAGGGAGGCAGATCGTAACCAATATTTAAAAGGGTTGTGGGAGGGGAGAGAGATAAACATGGGTGAGGAGCTGGTGGACAGGAGGGTTTCCTGAGTAATGGTTGCTCATCATTGTTCAGCATCAGTTAGCATGGGGGGTACGCTGTGACTGCCATGCCCAAGGCCCACACAGGGAAGCTGGCTACACCCCAAGAATTCTTAGGTGTCTAGGTGTCCCTCCTGGGTCTAGAGCTGAAAAATAATACCAGCAGACAATCCTTTTGTGATTTCCTTGTTTACATTTGTTTAGAAGAGGGGTTCTCAAACTTTAACCATCGTAGAAATTAAAACAGACAAATTTTATGTATTAATTTATTTAAGAAACATTAAATCCATTATTTGTTAAGAAACATATGTTTCTTTGGGAAAAAAAAAACAATATTTCTCTCCAAATTATAAGGCAAAGAGTGGTATTGCTTTTCATCTTTGCAAATCTCTTTCATGTCTATCTCAATAGATGACAGTCGGATTCTCATAGCTACTTTTGCATTCAGTCTCACCATATATGTTATGTAGCCTCTGGAAAACTCCACTGTACACTCACGAGAGAATGAGAATGGAAGAGCCAGTTATGGCTTAGTAGTATTATGAAAACAGTTTTGACTAAATGGACCCCTGTCTCCCCAGACCACATTTTGAGCACTGCTGATTAAGAATCATATTTTTCTTATTATAAAAGGAATTCCATACACATTGTGGAAAAACTTTAAACATTCCAAAACTGGAAAGAAGAAAATGAGAACTGCGCATCATGTTCATAATCCAGTGTGTTTGTATTTCAATAATAAAGTATAGCCACTGACTGGTGGGCAGATGTAAGTGGCCTTCAGGTGTTGAATGGGGACAAGAAAGCTCTAATATCCCACAAAGCTGACACCGGTTCCTGGTTGCAGGCGGAGCTGACCTGGAATTCTCTCTTTGGCCACTGTCCGTTCTAAGGAACACTCACCTTGCAGAAGCCGCTTGCACAGAACTGACAGGAGACCTTCTTAGGAGCAGAGAAAATGGTGATCTTCAGGCAGCTGTCTCTGGGTGTGAAGGCTGCCCTGGCTGCTGGCACCGTCTTCGTGTCCATGATGATCTCTCGCTCCTATCTGGCAGAGAACCTTGAACTCAGGGCCTGGCACTGGCTGATACGCCTGCAGCTGGCCCTGTTCGCCAACTCGCTCATGCTTATTGGCTCCCTCTACATCTGGCGCAGTGTGGTCGGCAACCTTAGCCATTCCCCAGCTGCAGAGTCGGCTTGTTTCCAGCTTTGGAAGATGGCTGTTCTGACCTTTCTGGCCCTGGCCCATTCCAGTTTCTTCACTATGCTCTTTTTAGTGGCCGAGGAACCCTATCTCTTTTCCTTGGCTGCCTACTCCTGCCTGGGGGCGTACATCATCATGCTCTTCTTCCTCTGTACCCTCAGTGGCATGGAGCAGGCCTACCAGCTCTTGGCGTGGCGCAGTGGTAGGGTCGTGGGCAGCCTTGACAAGACAAGGAAGCTGGCACTCAGGCCAGCCCTGGCAGTGTTGGTGACCGCTGTGCTCAGCATTGTCGGGCTTCTGAATGCTGCCCAGCCCCCAGCTGTGAAAACCGTGGAGGTGCCCATCCATCAGCTGCCCCTGTCTATGGACAACCTCAAGGTCGTGCTTCTCTCAGACATTCACCTGGGCCCCACTGTGGGCAGGACCAAGATGGAGATGTTCGTGAGGATGGTGAACATGCTGGAACCAGATGTTACTGTGATCGTGGGTGACCTCTGTGATTCAGAAGCCTCGATCCTTCGGACAGCTGTCGCTCCACTGGGCCAGCTTCAGTCACGCCTCGGCACCTACTTCGTCACGGGGAATCACGAATATTACACATCGGATGTCAGCAACTGGTTCGCACTGCTGGAGTCCTTGAATGTCAGGCCCCTTCACAATGATAACGTGAAGATTTCTGCCATGCAGGCCCAACGTGGTGGTGGTGAGGATCACGACTGGCTCTGCTTGGCTGGCGTAGATGATATTGAAGCAGACCTCCTGCACTACTCGGGCCATGGCATGGATCTCGCGAAGGCCCTGGAAGGCTGCAGTCCAGACCATGCCACCATCTTGCTAGCTCACCAGCCCCTGGCTGCCAAGAGAGCCCTTCAGGCTCGGCCAGATATTAACCTGATTCTTTCTGGGCACACGCATGCTGGCCAAATCTTCCCCTTGAATGTGGCAGCCTATTTTCTGAACCCCTTCTTTGCTGGTCTCTACCAAGTCGCCCAGACTACATTTGTGTATGTCAGCCCAGGCACGGCCTACTATGGGATACCTATGAGATTGGGGAGTAGGGCGGAGATTACACAACTCATCCTGCAGCGAGCTCACTGAACCTGGCCCTGCCCTAGACACCTCTTTGTTGACCTTGCCCATCATTCTCCATCTTTTGGAGCAGGTTACCTGCTTGAATCCCTCCAGCCTTTCCTGCCCAGCCCTGCCAACACACCCTTGTCACAAACCTGTCTTGAATAGTGATGATTTATGGTGGGTCTGCCTGGCAAGTTCAGGCAGGTTAACTCTGTAGATGGCCAGTTGCTTTTTAATATGTATTAGTGAGGCCACTGAAGTCACATGCCTAAGATCAGGCACCTATCTTCCAGATGACGTGGAGCAAACTGCCCTCCTCTGCAGAGCTCACATGGTGTTTCTTGAAAGAGATATATCTAGAAAGCAGAATAGGGAAGGAACTCTGAGTGTTTTTAAACCCTCTTTAGGACTTAGGCAGCTTCCAGGATGAGTGATCCAGAGCTTTCTAGGGGAAGAGCATGTTGCTAGGTAATCTGGCAGAGCAGGTAAGAAGGAGGCCCCTCTGGCTGCTAGAGAAGAAGGTTTTCTTTTCCCCCTTGGTTCTGTCACAGTCACCTGTATCAAAGGCATCAGCAAAACCCACTGGAATACAGGGCTCATCATTCCAGGCCTTGAGCGATGCTGTGTAACTGTCTGTGCTCCTGAGCCTCTAGGATTGTGGGCGGGCTGGAGAGAAACGTGAGCGCTGTGGTCAGCAATGGCAGTCGTACTGCTGCCTAGGGATTTGGAGAGTGTTTGCTTCCCTGGTCTCTTTTTCTTTAACACTTGGGTGAGTTTACTAAGGACAGGTTACTTTTCCCTATTTAGAGATGAGGAAACTGAGGCGGAGAGTGGGAGGTAGGCCATGGGCAACACGACAAGGTATGTGGGGGATTCTGGGCTAGAAGCGACATCTTCTACCTCTCAATGAAAGTATTCTTTCAGCTGTGTGATGGTTAAGTAGCTGTATGTGTTACAGGCCAGTACAGGATCCGAACAGTTAACAGGGTAAAGAGGACAGCAAGGGCCTAGAACCCTGATGTTCTTTAAAAGTTGTTTGCTCGAGTCTGGTTTCAGCGCACCTGTATCCACATGGGCCAGGGCCCTCAGGGGAGTTGGCCAGTTTCAGTTTAGGATGTCTGCTATACTGGAGGAGGAGTCAAGAAACTGGGGCCCCCACCCCAGGTTTGTGTCTGATTTTTATGAGACATGGAGGTCCACTCTCTACCAGGAAGGAAGGCACATAGGGAGCTGCAGGGCTCTGTGCTCTGCGGGGCCTTGAGGCCTGCCTTCCTTCTGGGCTCTGGCTGTGGGACGCTGAGACTGTCCTTCCTGTTGGATGGCTTCTAGCCCCCTGGCTTGACCACATCAGAGCTGTCCTAGGATTCCAGCCACAGATCCGTAGGGCCGTCTCTGCTGGCTGATGGATCTGTAGAAAAATACGCTGAGGTTACTGTGTCTGGAATGACCCCACCTGTGTTGGTCTGGCCCTTGTGCCACACACAAGACTTTGACTCTCGGGTAAGAATAAGCACTATTGTTAGGACAGGCCTCATTGAGATGACTGAGGACCTGGGCTCAGCTTTAACTTTTTGTGATGGAGAGTCTTTTTCCGACAGGGAACACAGACACCACTCTGGCTGGAGGGGCTCACCCGGCTGCTCACTGGTCAGGCGGCACTGAGCAAATGTCTTGACCTCAGTGAGTCTCGGTTTCCCTCACCCTAAAATGAGGATAATTATATCTACCTCAAGATAGTTTCATAGGAAGGATACTGAGACCTGTCACATGAGTTCACACAGGAAGCACTCGTTAATTCGTAAACATCACGTTAGGGCTTGCTAAGGAGTAATGTCGGGCACAGGTGCCCTGGGAATTTAAGGAGCAGCCAGTCCTGGGGAATGTGAGTGGGTAGCATGCCACCTGCGGCTGGGGCCCAGGGATTTGTCAGAGCAGTGACTGCTGGGGCTTTGCTTTCCCTGCTGGTGTCAGTGTGTCCTTGTGCCCATTTTGCCTGGCCAGAGGAAGTCTCTTCATTTACCTCCTCGCCCTCTTGGTGGATCACGAAATCCTGGAGGATCCTGAAGGCCACTCTTCTTGTTTCCAGGCAACAGGGTATTGACAGCAGGCCTTATAGTCAACTTTAAAACGTGTCTTCGAGTCGATATTTCAGTGGCTTCCTTATTTTGCCCCCTTTGTTTTTAATGAGCCTTACAGCCAGGAATAAGTTTGGAGGAAAATTTATTCAGAATCAAGGAGGGGACCCTGGAGAGCCTTTCTTTGAGTACATTTTGCAGATGGCAGGATTGTATGAGAGGCAAGGTGCCTTGCGCAGGGCAGTGGTCCAGCTCTAGAGTTCCCTGTCCCTTCTCCATGGTGACATTCCAAGCTCACCACGTCTCCCGGCCTCAGGAAGCTTGCTCTTCGAAGCCCTCTCACTTTCTTGTCACCTGACTCCATTTTTTAGATCAGCATTATTGGCTTTTCAGTTCCCTTTCGTTTAGATTTCACCAGACTACAATAGTTGTGCCATTTGTCTTGCATCCTTCGGTGCAGCTGATAGTGTTTGACTCACCTGCCATTGCACTTGTTTCACTGATTTCTTAATTTTGGATCTTTCTCATCATTGCCATGAGATGGATGAAATTAGCTTTCATTCTCTCTTTTGTCTTGGATCTTTATCTCTTTACTTTTTCTTGAGTGCCATCATTTTTGAGTCTTGTGTACTCTTCATCCTTGCTCTGAGGTCCTTGGGTGACTGACACCTCAGTGGACAAAACAAGTCCATCTTCTGTGTACAAGGAATAGTCAGCCACACCTTCTCATATGTGACTTGTATTCCATGATGTGGTTTTTCCATGATTGTCCAGATACGGCTCATCATGGCACCTTTTGCGCCTCTGTTTCCTGTTCTTCACCCATTTATCTTCCTTGTTTTGTTTGCTTATGGCCGGAGGAGGTGGTGAGAAACATTTACTTGAAGCTTGAAAGTTGTTTATTTTAGTTGTTTATTTTAGTTTCTTCTTTTAAAAAATTTGTTAAATGCAAGCTAAAATGAAATGTAATGCTTTTAAAAATTAGCAATAGCATGTGAAGTATGATACTGTCATTATTAAGTCTCAGTAAATTAATCCTACTGCCATCCATTCTAAACATCCATCCATCTTCACGTCTTGTTTTGTTTTGTTTTAAACTTTTTATTGTGAAAATTTTTTTAGTATTCATAAAGTAGAACAACATACCAAATCCCCAAATCATCACCTAGTTTAAACAATTGTGACTGTTCTGCTGTTCTTTCTCATCTAGGCCTGCCTCATGCTTTTTCTGTTCTTTTTTATTTTTCCTTTTTTGGCTAGAGTATATATATATAGGGCAAATTTTAAAAAACATAATTTCACCAAAAAATACTTCAGTATGAATTCTTTTTTAAAAAGTACATTCATAATGCTGTTATATCCAGTGGAATTAACAGTAATTCTTTAATCTCATCTAATACCCAGTTAGGATATTTGGGGCTAGAATTCAGGTCTTCAACCTCCCCATAAGTGTTTTTTTCCCCACTGTTTGAGGCTTATGTAGCTATATCTGTTACAGGTGAGTAACAGGATTCAAATGCATTTAACTGTCTAAAGAGTTAGTAGTGTTCAGTTTTTTTCTGATTATCTCAATTGCCTTTTTTTTGTTGTTGTTCTGTGGTAAAAAAAAAACAACAACAACAACACATAGCATAAAATTTATCATCTCAATGATTTTTAAGTGTGCGGCTCAGTAATATTATGTATATTCTCACTGTTGTGAAACCGATCTCTAGAGCTTTTTAATCTTGCAAATCTGAAACCCTCTATTCATTAAACAACTACTCCTCTTTCCCCCTCCCCTCAACCCCTGGTAACCTTGTTTCTATGCATTTGAGTACTATGGGTACTTCATATAAATAGAATCATACAATTTTGTTTTGTGAAGGCTTATTTCACTTAGCATAATGTGCTCAGTGTTCATCCATGTTGTAGCAGGTGACAAGACCTTTTTAAGGCCGAATAATATTTCATTGTATGTATGTATCACATTTTGTTTGTCCATTCATTTATCACTGGACATTTGGGTTGCTTCTACATTTTTCGGTCTATTGTGAATAACGCTGCTATAAACATGAGTGTGTGAATATCTCTTCAAGACCCTGCTTTCTCTTTTTTTGGATATGTACCCAGAAGTGGGATTGCTGGATTACATAGTAGTTCTGTTTTTTATTTTTTGAGGAACCTCTGTACTGTTTTCCATAGAAGTTGCACCATTTTACAATCCTACCAACAGTGCACGAGGATTCCAGTTTCTCTACATTCTCACCAGAACTTGTTATCATTTGTTTTTGTTAGTGGTGTGAAGTGATAATTTACTATTTTGATTTACATTTTTCTGATGATTAGTGATATTGAGCATCTTTTCATATGCTTGTTGCTCATTTGTATATTATCTTTGGAAAAATGTCTATTCAAGTCTTTTGCCTATTTTCATATCAGGTTATTTGAATTTTTGTTGTTGTAGTTCTATGTACTGGGTATTAACCCCTTACAGATATATGATTTGCAAATATTCCCATTCCATAGATTGACTTTTCACTCTATCAATTGTGTCCCTTGATGGTCAAAGTTTTAAGGATGTTCCATTTGTCTATTTTTGCTTTTGTTGCCTGCACTTTTTATATCATAGGCAAGAAATCATTTCCAAGTCCAATATCATGAAGCTTTTTCCCTATGTTTTCTTCTAAGAGTTTTATAGTTTTGGGTCTTATGTGTAGGTGATCCATTTTGAGTTAATTTTTTGTATGGTGTTAGGTAAAGATCCAACTTCATTCTTCTGCATGTGGATAGCTAGTTTTCCCAGCACCATCTGTTGAGGAGACTGTCCTTTCCCCAATGAGTGATCTTGGCACCCTGTCAAAGACATTTGAGCATATATATGAGGGCTTATTTCTGGCTTCTATATTCTCTTTCATTGATCTCTTTGTCTTTATGCTGATATGACAGTGTTTTGACTACCGTAGTAGCTTCATAATATATTTCGAAATCAGACATGTGAGTTTTCCAACTTTATTCTTTTTCAAAATTACTTTGGCTATTTGGATTTTCAGTGCCATGTGAATTTTAGGATGAACTTTTCTATTTCTTCAAAACATGCCATTGGGGTTTAGATAGAGATTGTACTGACTGTAGATCACATTGGTCAGTTTGGATATCTTAACAATATGAATCTTCCAATCCATAAACATGGAATATATATTCGTGTCTTTAATTTCTTTCATCAGTGTTTTGTAGATCTCAGTATATGAGTCTTTCACCTCCTTGGTTAGGTTTATTTCTATGTATTTTATTCTTTTTGATATTGTTATAAATGGAATTGTGTTCTTAATTTCCTTTACAGATTGTTCATTGTCAATGTATAGAAATGCAACTAATTTTTGTACGTTGATTTTGTATCCTGCAACTTTGCCGAATTTGTTTATTATTCATTCTATCATGTAATCTGGGAACAAAGATAATATTACTTCTACCTTTTCAATTGAATGCTTTTTATTTATTTATTTATTTTTTGCCTAGTCGCTCTGGCTAGGAATTCCAATGCTGTGTTGAATAGAAGTGGTAAAAGTAAGCATCCTTGCCTTGTTCCTCACTGTAGAAGAAAAGCTCACAGTTTTTCACCATGGAGTATGATGAAAGCTATGGGTTTTTATACATGGCCTTTATTATTTCCTTTTATTCCCAGTTTGCTGTTTTGTCATGAAAAGTGTTGAATCTTTTGTCAAATCTATTTCTTCCTCAATTGAGATGATCGTGCAGTTTTTATCCTTCATTCAGGTAATATGGTGTGCTACATTGATTTTCATATGTCGAACCATTCTTGCACTACAGGAATAAATCTTGATGTATAATTGTTTTAATCTGTTGTTGAATTCAGTTTGCTGGTATTTTGTTGAAGTATTTTTTATGTCTTGTCTGCTTTGGTATTAGATAATGTTGGCCTCATAGAATGAACTTAGAAGTGTTCTTTTTAGTTTTTTTTTGAAGCATTTCAAGAGGATCGGTGTTAATTCTTCTTTAAATGTTTGGTAGAATTCTCTAGCAAAACCATCTGGTCCTGGGCTTTTCTTTGAGAATTTTCAGTTGCTGTTTCACTCTTCTTACTAGGTAGTGTGTTCAGATTTTTTATTTCTTCATGACCCAGTCTTGATAGGTTATATGTTTCTAAGAATTTATCTATCTCTTCTAGGTCGCCCAACTTGTTGGCATACAGTTGTTCATAGTAGTCTCATAATCCTTATTTCTTGGACATCAGTTGTAATGTTTCCTCTTTTATTTCTAGTTTTAATTATTTAAGTCTTCTTTCTTTTTTTCTTAATCTAGTTAAAGATTTGTCAGCTTTGATCTTTAAAAAAGAAACTCTGTTTCATTTTTTATTCCTCTTGTTTTTCTGGTCTCTGTTTTATTTATCCCTGTTCTAATCTTTATTATTTTCTTTCTTCTGCTGGCTTTGGGTTTAGTTTCTTCTTTGGTTTCTTGAGGAATTATGTCTTTTTACAGTACCTTTGTTTGAATCAGGACCCTAAAGCAGGGTCTATATATTGTATGTGGTATATTTTAGTCTCTCTAATTCTATAACACCCTTCCCTCTTATTTGGTGTTATTTATTTCTTTAATTTATCTGGATATTATATCTTAAAATTTCCTACATTTTGGATATTTAATGTGTTGTACTCTTCCTCATATTTTCTATAAAATGATAGATCTAGAGCTCTATAAAAAAGCTAGAGGTTAACAGATTCAAAGTCAACTTTTTCCCTTTTTTGATTGGAAGACTTCTTTGCTTTCAATGATGATAAGATTGACCCCTGGGTCTGTATGTTGTCAGATTGTTTTCTCCACTAGAAAATTCATCATCAACTTTTCATCTATTATTTTAGCAGTCAGTGATTGTTACCTAAAGTCATTATTCCACTTGGAATTGCAAAATGGTGCTTTTTAAAATAATATGATACATTTAATTCGAACCTTTGTAGGTCAGAGTATTAAATAAGCTTCCTGGGAAGAGTTAGTTGGCTTTTAAATATTGAAGAGATAATGAAAACTTCTTTAATTTCAATTCTGCATTCTGAAGGAATTTTTGTGGTACTCGGAAACATAATCTTGCCATCAGCGCTGAAAATGGTGATTTTTAATTTCATCATGTCTTCTGCACTTACTAGCTGTAGTTCTACAAAGAACTCTGCTCATCAGTTGTTTACTCTGAAAAAAAATCTATAGCAAAGGCAAGACAGACCCTAAATTTTTCTTTATTCATCAAATTTCAGAATAATGTGTTGCTGCCCAGCCATCTCCAAGGATAACTAATAAGCTTTTCTTTGGGGTGGGACATAGTATTATTAATTTGGCTATTATTATGTATCGGATATTTTTCAATTAGTTTAAGTGAGAAATCTTTTGATGCTTAAACTATCTCCTCTTTAGCCAGTTGGAGCTTTCAAATTGGCTCTTAACGTCATTTTCTTGTGATACTAATAGTTTTTGATAGTTTTAGGCTTGTATTGTATATATACTGCCCCAGATTTAGATTAAGTAATTTTCTTGAAGGAGCCTGGTTCTTTTTAATGGTAATTATTTCGATACCATAATTTGAGTGTCAGAAGAGCTAATTGCTACTGGCTAGTGTCAATTCTAAGCTGTGTCAGTGAATATTGCTAGGAAATAAATATTTTTTAGAAAGAGAAAAAAATTTTATTTATAGTAGTATTTCCAATTCAAATGGAAGATTATAGGCTTTTTAAAGAATAGACTTTAATTTTTAGAGCAGTTTTATGTTAACAGCAAAATTCAGTGGAGGGTAGAGAGATTTCCCACATATTCCTGATTACAGGGTTTTTACTTAACTGTCTTTGATTTTGTTTCTCTTTTACACTGAAATTTTTGGTTCCTAACAATTCAATGTAATTACTAATTTACTTTATCCTACTATATATATTATAGACTCAAAATAATAATAAATTATTATTCATAAAATGAAATCTACTGGATGCAGGTTTGTTTGTTTTATATCAATGCAGTTTAAGATGTATTTTTATTCTTAGGCTAAGTACAGTCAGAATACTATTTCAGCTTTACTTGAAATGATTCTTATGTGGGAAGTTAGGTCTGTTTTCAACTTTTAGAATTACTTTATCTTTTAAAAATTTATTTAAAAAGAAAAACTATACACTTATCTTCTGTCTGTGATGAAGGGGCAGAATTAAATCTGTAATGTCTTGTGATTCCTGGAGAATTGGGAACTGGTCTCAAACTGGGCTCATTTCTCTCCTGTTCTGCCATTTTCCCTCCTTTTCCATTGTAATTTATGCTTTTTATTCAGTCTTTTGGGATGCTGAACAGGAATCTTTGTGAAACAAGACAGGCATAAAAAAATAAAATTAATAAAAATAGAATGTGTAAGCTCTGGCAGCTCATTCATGAATTCCTCCAGATTCATATTGATTCCTCTCCATTTTCTGTGGTGGTTTTCTTCTCCAGCCTGTTTGATATCATCCTGCTTCCATGACATTTGATGTTAGATCTGACATAATCCAAGTTTGTTTTATAGTCGTCTGAAATATTTATTCTCTTTTTCTCTGTTCTGTGAACTGAGAGGTCTGTAAAATCCATCCCTGTCCTCTCCCCTTCTGTTAATCCCTCTCCCCTCAACCCTGCAACACTAGTAGCCTAGAAGGCTTGAGTTTCTGCCACCTTAGAGCTGAACTGCTCACATCAGGAATTCTCCAGGCTTCTGGGTCTCTAGAGTAAGTTGAAAGGGTATGTAGTGTGCTGGGGATGGCGATCCATTGAATAGGTATTTACCAGTTATACTGAGAGACTTGAAGACGTTATCTTTGCATAATCAGCAGGACCCATAACCTGTGATTTCACTGAGCTCCTTTCCTTTTTTTTTTATTCTAGTTGAGGAATGTGCACAAGTAATATAAATATAATTATTGCTATTCTTAAGGATTAGAAAACTTGGAATGTTCACATTACCTAGTGATGTAGATATCAGGGTCATGTTTAATGTTTTTTAAATGCTTATTTATCATTGAAGTAATCTAAACTGAATAAATAATGTAAAAAATGTTATACTGGACAGTATTAGATTCCTGATGTATATTTGGTCTGAGGGTATTTTATTTATACTGCTGTATTTTTTTCACCAGTAATATATGCATTATGTATGTGGGGGCCTTGGGAAGATGTGGACTTGGACTTGCTTGGAATTGATTTTATTTTATATATTTTCTGTGACCTCATGCACTGTAAATACTGATGCTGCCACATCTCTGCAAGTGTGAAATAAAACTATGGCTCTTCAGCATTCTGTCCTAGTGCCGATAATTTAGAAGGGGTGGACACAGGGCAATTTTTACATTATTTGCATTTTGAGGGAGCAAACTCTGAAGGCAGCCTTTCCTCTTTCCTCCTTCCCACATTTCTTGATCGCCTTCTGTCAGTGGTGTCACAGCTCAGAGATGTTAAGGAAGATGGCTTCTTTAGGCTGTATCCTCTCATATCCTTAAATGTTGAGAGTAGTCACTTTAGAGCCATGCAGTGGATTTTTCCTATTCATCTTGACCATGACAGTCACCAATTAGAAGCTGTCTCTTAGGTGATGCTGCTTCTGCAGCTATCCTTATTGATCCCCTCTATGCTGCTTTTCTAAGTTCTGTTTTTGAGTCTTATTACTTCTCCCCAGGTCCAAATAACATGGTGTCATTTATATATCAGACCAACAGGACAGCCCATAGAATGTTCTGACAGTCAGGGTCCCTCCTGATTGTCCCTGGGAAAGCAGGGCAGTTAGCAGGGCCCTCAGGCAAAAGAGGGAATGTGCTGGATTGCTCTCCTGCCTACTTACAAACAACTAAATGCTCAAAGGCTGTGTTGATCCTTTCCACTAATAACCCCACACCCACAGGCAACTGCCCCTGGGGCCACTACTTATTTAAAGAAGTTAGCAGACCAGATCTGTCTTGTTCTTCACTGGGGTTCACAGGTCATTTGACTGGGTATATGTTAGGGATGTCCTGTGAGTCTTTGTGCACTGATATCTGCAATTCCAGGAGGAACTGTGGTCTTGCTTCAGGGTTATCTTGTATGGACATGGGAAGGGGGCAGTTCCACTTGGCCCTTCTCTCCATCATGGCTCTAACTCTCCATTAGGGCTCTGGGCGGGGGGGTGGTTAGGTTAAACCATCCCAATTTTCACTCAGGATCAGTGAAAATAACCGCAAGGTGGGTCCTCTGACTTGTTGGACCACTGTGGGTAGGACATGGGCCAAGGCTCCCCTTTTCTCCTGGCTTCCCAAAGAGCTGTAAGGAAGAGAGATGGCATTTCTGGTATCCAGGTTTCAGTATCAGCTTGCACCATATCCAGCCATGCTCAGAAGGTCTGAGGGTGCCACTTTCCTTAGGACACAGGTACCCTTAGTCCCTCTGGAGAGGAATTAGGGGTACATATGTTGTGTGTACAGTACTTGGGGTGGCGTCATAGGGCCCTCACTCATGGGAATCCATCCAGCCTTCCCTTCGGTTGGTTGGCTGTCTGTCAGAGAGCTGCCTCAGAGCTGGCAAGTGGGGAAAGGAATCCATTTCCCATTGCAGCGGCTGCCATCAGCCTCTGCGCATGAGTCCCTGGCTTGTTTTTTCTCGTCAGGCACGTCAAGCAACACCCTCTCAGGTTGCCCAACCATCTCGTCTTCTACGAACGCTATGGTTTATGACCCATTACCTCAGATTGCTACTGGTCAGCACCTCCTGGTTGCCACTCTGGCCTTGCTGGTCCTTGTGGTAATGATTTCCACCTGCTCCTAATGGTTAAATGGTCCCTCTTTAGTTATTCCAGTGATACCAGAGAGCCCAGGGCCACAGCAGCATCTCCTGTCATCCTTTGCCTACAGGGGACAGCCCTTACTGGGCTTCTCACAGATGCCAAGGCCCTCCCCCTACGAGTGTGTTCCTCACTGAGGGGCGTGTCCTCGAGGATATGGGCAGATGTTGGGTCACCCGGTCACTGTTTTTACATACCCACCTCTCTGAGCCGTCTCACACCTTCCTCAGGGTGCTAACCTAGTCCTGGCATCTCCAGCTCCTTCCCTGTACACCTGTATCATGTCCAGGTTTCAGGCGGCCATCCTGGCAGCACAGAGACTGGAGTAAAGTGCCTTTACCCAGATGCTGACTCACAAGTCATGAGAGAGTACACCATGGCCATAAGCTGCTTCTCTCCAGCTTTATATTCTGCACCCTTAAGATGCACTCCGTGTGTTCCCCCATGCTTAAATCCTGAGCCTTACTTTTCTGGCAGGTGATGTGTGTCTCTAACCATTGTCATGGAAGCCTCTGGCCTTTATGGAATGCTCTGAGTAGATGGCTTACATGAGCCTGTCAGCCAGTCTCTTTCTTCAAAGCTTCCAAATCTGTTACAAGCCAGCCTCACATTCTGTATAATTACCCATAACAAGCCCTCACACCCCATTCCAGGGATAGAGCTAATGCCTATCTACCTCTACCTCCTCCCAGACCAGCACAGGTGACGGCCTCAGTATTTGTATTGCATACCATGGGGTGTCACCACCCACTTAGCACCAGCTACAGGATTCTTGTTGCTGTTTGACATATATGAGAAATTAAGGTCCAGACTTACATCCTGAGGAGCTGCTGTGTAGGCCAGTACTGGTACCAATTGTCTTAATCTGGGTTCCTCTGGAAGTAAAACATGAAACAAAGGCTCAGATGCAGGTGGTCTCAGAACTGATCCAAGGGACAGGTGGAAAGAAGCAAAAGCCTACATAGGATGTGCATCATGATTCTACTCTGGGCAAAAGGGCCGTGATTCTGCCAACATCTCCTGGAAAGTCTACAGAATGTATCCAGAATCATCTGCCTGAAAGAGAATGCAGTTAACCACCCCCATTGGTTGAGGTTTGCTCTCAGAGCATGGGCTCCCCAGGGCTGCTGGGCCCCTGGGAGAGCGGGGTCCCATGACGTTGGAGCAGGAGGGCACAAAGAGTTGACACTGTCCACACAAAGTAGACTGTGCTCACACAAGACTGTTCACAAGAGCTGCAACCAGTAGGTATGTTTTTAAAATACTTCTCTACTTTCTCCCTTTGCTCATGTATCAGAGACCTTTCCACAATGGCAAGGGTAAAGTACCTCTTTATTCTCAGGAGCTACATAATATTTCATCTCATGTGTGTGGGTACTTACATGCATGTATAGTTCGCATACCATAAAAACCATAATCAACTCATCAGTCTACTTTTTAAATTTGTATGAACATTTTACTAGGAAAAAATCTTCAGACATACAGAAAGTTGAAAGAATTATATACCTATATTCCAGATTCTACTATTAACATATTATTATCAGTCCATCTGTCCATCTATCCATCAATCCATCTATCCATCACTCCATCTAATTTTTTGGTCGCATTTCAAAGTAAGTTGCAGACATCAGTACCTTTCTCCCCAAATACTTCAGCATGTATGTCAACTGAAGGTCAGTATTTATTTATAGCTTTCTTCTTCCCTTTCAAGGTCAACTTACATACAATGAAATATACAAATCCTAATGTACTTTTTGGTGTATTTTGACTAATGCATATACCTGTATAATCCAAAACCCTTATCTAGCTATACAACATGACCATTTCTTCATGTTTCTTCCCAAGCAATACCTGCCCTCACTCTCCCAAACACAACAACTATTTTAATTTTTTTTCCCCACACCATAGATTATATCTGCCAGTTCTAGAACCTCATATAAATGGGTTCATACAGTTCAAACCATTTTGTGTAAGGCTTCTTGCACTTAGCATAACATTTTTGAAATTTAGCCATGTTCCTGTAAGTATCAGTAGTTCTTTTTTATTGCTGAATAGTATGCTGGCATATAAATATACCACAGTTTGTTTACCTATTCTCCTGTTGATAGATATTTGGTAGTCCCAGTTTTGGACTATTGTGAATAAAGCTGCAATGAACACTTTATAAGTCTTTTTATGAACATATGTTTTTGTTCCATATATTCCATATGTTAAATTCATTAAAACCTTTATTTTGAAGGGCAATGTAGTTTAAATAGTGTTGCAGTAAAAAAAGAAGAACGTGCATTTATAAATACATCCACGGAAAAAATTCTGTGGAAAGGGTAAATGCACATTTAACGAACTTTTTATTATGGAAAATTTCTAAAATGCAGAGAGAGAGAATACTCATGTATCTTTTACTCAGCTTCGACAATAATCAATTTTGCTCTACATTCTCACTACTTTTTCTGTTTGTTCTTTTTCTTCTTGATCTATAGCAACCTCAGATGTAGTAACAACACCAAAATATTTCTATATGCATCTCTAACTGATGAGAAATTTTTTTAAATATATATATTCACCATGCCATTGTTATAACCAACAGAATTAACAGTAATTTAAATTCTATCTAATGCCCAATTTATATTCATATTTTTTTCTATCTCAATGTTGTTTTATTTACAGTTTGTTAGAATCAGGATCCAAACCAGGATCCTGCATTGCATTAAGTTGTTAAGTACTCTTTTATTTTCTAACAATAGTCTTACTTTGTTTGATTTTATTTTAATACCATCAGTTTGTTAGAACTCGATCATTGGACTTTTAGAATGTCCCACAATGTGGATCTGACTTATTGCTTCTTGTGGTATCACTACACTCAGGTTAAATAAGGAGGACTGCTTCGAGATGGAGCTGTGTACTTCCTCTTGAGGGACAGAATGTCGGCTTGTTCCATTTTTATGAGGCTGACACTGAGCAGAGGGATCACATAGAACCTGCCTGATCCTTTCTTTATAAAATTTCCATCAACCTTGCTGATGGTTTCAGCATCCACTGATGATAAAAGCTTAAATCTATTATTTCACTAAGTGTTAGAAAAGAGTGTTTCCCACATTTCATTATTCTATCTACATTTATTAGCTGGAATTCTGTGAAGAATTTTCCATTGTCAACTTTTGGTTACCCTGAAATACAATATTTTTATAAAAGACAGATAATCTGCTCAGCTCATTCTCTTTATTGATTATTTTTCAGAGTAATGAGTTTATATTGTAGCAAAAGTTGACCAGAGAATTTTTTTCCCTGTGTCTCATTATGAATTCACAGGAGTTAATAACCATGCAGGTTCCATCACCCCTCTCCCCCACCCCCCAGTTGATATGTCTCTTAACTCTTTCTCTCTCTTTAAAAGATTGCCCAGGTTTTTCCACCTGGGGCAGTGGAACTTCTACAGGTTAGTCCCTGTGTCCCACAGGACCAACCCTGGTCCTGTGGGTTCTACCTTTCGTCCACTGCCCACCTGCCTGTCACCACCATGGTCCATGTCCCTGCTTCCTTTTTTGCCACTTCAGGAAAAGACCAGAGTCACAAATATCTGAAAATACATGTTTGAACCTATCATCCTTCTGTTTAAGTTGCTCTCCGTAGCTCTTGGCATAAAGTCCAGGGCCTTGAACGTGGACTTCAGGGCCCATTTGGTCTGGCCCCTCCCTGTCTCTGTGTCATCATGATTTATCTGTATGGAGGTCTGCAGCCTGTACGTGGCCTGCCCTCTCTCTCTCACTTCTCTCACATGCAGTTTCCTCTGCCTGTGTCACCTTTCCCCTTGGCTAACTCTTCCTCATCCTAGCTCTTCATTTAGGCCAGTAATTCTCAACCCTGCTGCATATTATAACATATGGGCAGTTTTAAGAAATACTTGTGCCTGAGCTCTAACCAATATCAATTAAAATCTGAATGTCTGGAGGGTGAGGCCTGATTGAAGTTTTTAAAAGTTTGTGCAGGTGACTCTGACATGCGGCCAAGGTTGAGAACCACAGTTTGGAGGGTTCCTTCCTCTGGGAAATTTTCCCTCACCACACACACCCCTATGCCTGGGTTACATGTCATTTATTACTGTAGCATTCTGCTCTAATCCTTTTTTTATGGAGATATAATTGATGGATAACATTGTGTGAGTTTAAGGTGTACAATGTGTTTATCTTATCTTTATCAGCTAGGCCTCAGTCTGTGAACTCTTGGGTTTCTTCCACGTTAGATGGAAGCTCATGTGGGCTGTGGACCCATCTGTGTGTTCTGTGCTTACTCAGCACATAGTAGGTGCTTGGTAATATTTGTAAGTGGATGGTAGGGAGATGTCAGGGCCGGACTCGAGGTTGTTTGAATGCAGGGGTGGTGCTTCACTGTGTGGGATGAAGGCCAGATTCCGTTATCTGCCAACATCATTTCTCTCCAGCTCCTCCGAACCCCTTTCCCTAGACAAGTGGACTTTAAACACTCCTTGCCTTTATACCTGCTCAAAGATTGTCCCCAACTCATGGGCCATCATTGAACTCATAGAATTTGTGGGCAACCCGTATTTGATACTTTGTCATATTAGTGCTGTGAAAATGTTTTCCAAACTGGGGGACATGGTATAAGAAATTGTCTTTGTATTTTGTGAGTTTCTTTAGGAGTATTTTGCCTTTGAATGGAAATTAAAGCTTTGTTTACTAGAAGAATAAATTGATATTAAAATAACACTCTTGCCTTTTTTTATGAGTATTTATTTGTTTATTTTGGGATAGCTTCATTGAGGTATAATTCACATACAGTAAATCTTTCCATTTTCCCCAAAGCAATCTACTTGAAGTGTTTTAACTTTCAGGCACAGTGCTTTGATGCCGTGGTTGGACTTCAGGCCATGTGTGATCTAGATGCGTGTCCTCACAGTTGTTTCCAGACATGGCTTCAAGGGCACCCCGAAAGCTTTCACTGCCTGATGCTACTGTGAAAAAAGTTCTTTAAAAAGTTCAATTGTGACCTTTAAAAGCTTGAAGATATACAAGGAAAACCTTACCAACAATGAAATGGTTTCTTGTAGCCCTTGTCCTTGGCACCAATGGCCTGTTGCTGCCTTTTCCCATCCACCAGAGGGCAGTGTGTCCCTCCACCTAGCAATTTGCCTCCCCATTCAAATCCTAGCATATAGCTCCTGAAGTCATGCCAAATGTTTCTCAGAATTTGACTGCTAGAAATACATCTTACATTGCAACCCTGTAGAGACATACATACATATGTAGCTCTATATATGTATATATAACAAAAATTTCACAAAATAATGTCTTTACTATGTGCAATACACTCTGATATTTTTTCTTCTCTTTCATTAACAACTTCACCAATCATCACCCAAACTGAGTTTCTAATTCACAAATTAGGTTGCAGCCTATGATTTGAAAAATATTGCCTTAGAGTTCATTTAGTCTCACATCCTGCATATTTATGGATGAAGAGATGCAGCAGAGAGGGAACATGCCCAGACCACTAGAATTTAGAGCAACACCTAGGAAGAGGCTTCAGGGCCTCGGACTTCTAAATCTGTCACTCTCAGCCCGCTGACATTAGCGGTGAGGTACCATCAGTGCTCCAGGAAGTCACTGCCACGGAGAGAGAGGTTTTGGGCGTGTTGTATTCCCAGCACTCTCTGCTACTGCAAGAGAAATGTCACCTCCAGCAAGGTTTTCTCTTTGGCTCTATAACTTCTGCATGTCAGCCACCGATCGTCAGCTCGGTGCTGGCCTCTGGATAGTAAGCCCTGTGGAATCCTGCATGTGGGTCCGCCCTGGTGATTTTTGTTACCTGAGTACACACCAGTGGACCCAGCTTAGCAGCGGTTTGTTCTATAGCCCTAACTCCATCAGCACATTATGCAAATTAAGTAGGCACTGTCAAAGTGTCTACTTCCGAAATGTGGAAGGTGGACGTTCTCACGTGGTCCCCTCCCTGCTCCGTAGGATGACTCCCAGAGGACGTTCAAGATTGACTACAACCACAACCGCTTCCTCAAGGATGGCCAGCCGTTCCGCTATATCTCGGGAAGCATTCACTACTTCCGCGTGCCCCGCTTCTACTGGAAGGACCGGTTGCTGAAGATGAAGATGGCTGGGCTCAACGCCATCCAGGTGTAAGTAGGAGGGCACGCAGCTCTCACTGGGGCCTGGACGCCCACACCTGAAGAGAGGGTACAGCTGCATTTCTAAGGCAGCTATTTCATTGCTCAGAATGGGAAATGGCATTGTCTGGCATTGGGGTGGAGGGGTGGGGGCGAGAAGGGGCAAGAGGGCACTTGTCATGAGCTTGATTGACCCTTCTTCAGATAATTATTCACTTCTTCCAATATTGAACTTTGTCACCAGAATTCATAAAATGAATATCAGGCAAAGGGAGGTAACAATGATTATTTACCATGTGCAGGACACTTTACATGAATGATTCCATTTCTTTAAGGAGTTATTCCCATTTTACAGCTGGTGAAATTTGCACGTCTTTGGTGGGAGGTCCAGCTACGCAGTCATAGCTTCTCTCAACTCTTAGGGGCAGATGACTTGTTAGGTAGATTTCTAAAATCCAGTCTGCCTTTGGGATTCTGCCTGGGTCATGTGATAGCCTAGGGTCATAGAATTACCCCAATAGCTATCTCTCATCTCTTTTTATCCTGTTGCAAGGTAACTAATTGTGAAGAACTGGAGTGACTGGCCACTCTGGTCTTTATACTGCTGATGTGAATTGCTGATAACTTTGCAAAGATAAAGGGTGAGAAAACCCAGAGGCAGATTCCTGGGACAGATAACTAGGGAGAACCCCACTTGTTATTCTGGTTCTAAGGCCACAGTTTCAACCCTACATTCTCAGGGAATGAGAAAGTGAGCCAAGGGTTGTCAGAGAGACCTTTGAGATGGGAGTGGGTAGCTTCACATTTAAATTTATATTTCATGCTATGGGCAGCCAGGAGAGCTGGTAGGACCTTTTGTCGTTTTACCTATACTGCATGTTGTCACTAACAAGGTCTTCTATCATTGAAGGGTTTTCCATTTTTATTAAAAGGACTTTTCAAAAAATAAGTAAAGTCATGCATAATGACATTTTGGTCAGTGACATGGCAGTCCATATTATAATGAAACTATAAAATTTCTATAGCCTAGTGACATCATAGCCATCGTAACTTCATGGGCTATGCATTACTCATGTGTTTGTGGCGATGCTGCTATAAACACATCTACTGCACTGCCAGTTATAGAGAAGTATAGCACATAAAATTACGTACAATACGTCACGCTTGATATTGATAATAAATGACTGTTCCTGGTTAACGTATTTACTATACTGTACTTTTTCTTGTTATTTTAGAGTGTATTCTTCCTACTTATTATAACAACAAAAAAAAAGACCATCTACCCCAGCAGTAGCCTCATATATCTCGTTTGTCTCCCTATTGCATCATTTTCTTACATGCCTGATTTAATCGCCTGTGGTTTTGTGCAGTAGCATGCCATACAGGCTCGTAGCCCAGGTACAGCATGAGGCTGTACCATTCAGCCTAAGGGTGTCGAAGGCTAGACCGTCCAGGTGTGTCGAAGGCTAGATCGTCCAGGTGTGTGTAAGTGCACTTTGTAGTGTTTGCACAACGAAATTACCTGATGATGCTTTTCTCAACGTATTCCTGCCGTGAAGTGGCACGTGACTGGATATCTCTTATTGCTTTCCTATTCCTCAGCCTTATACAGACATATGTAATTTTTACATAATATTAATCCATGTTTATGTAATTCCATCACCTTTTTAAAAGTCAAGCATTAAATACGAATGGGCATTCTTTGTGGGTCATAAACTTAAAAAGTGTCCCCCAAGCTTGGTGTTCTCAGGTAGCTGCTATGAAAACTCAAAACAAGACCTCTCTCCTGAGAGGCTGCCTAAGGTTTAGGTTCTCCAGACGACTCAGAAAAGCACATAGGACATCTGGATTCTTGAGCCGTTTTCAGGGAGCGGCTCTGTGTGTCTTGGCAGATACGTGCCTTGGAACTTTCACGAGCCCCAGCCGGGACAGTACCAGTTTTCTGAGGACCACGATGTGGAACATTTTCTTCAGCTGGCACATGAGCTGATGCTGCTAGTCATCCTGAGGCCTGGACCCTACATCTGTGCGGAGTGGGAAATGGTGAGTGTGGCCCTCCCTGGTGTGCGTGACAGGGGTAGACTGGCAGGCAGGGGTGTGAGGGAAAGTGAATTAAGGCCATTTGAATGAGTCTCTAATTCTGGAAAATGTGGAGCCTGTGATGGTAGTCAGCACAGGGGTCTTTTCCCTTAGGAGGTGCCCAGGTAGAGAGGAACAGGTAAGGGTCAGAGGTATGGGCCTTCCTCTTGGTGGTCACTCACGTAACTCAATTTCCTCATCCGGAAAAAGTAGTTAATGGTGTGGGCTCTGGCTACCTTACAAGGTAGTTATGAAATTAAGTGGAATAATCTATATAAAAGGCTTTGATTCTCAAAATATTGCACTCATGCAGAGTGACTTTATTTTTACGGTTATAATTTTAGATTTCCCTGAAAGTTTCCAAATCAGAAAGCCCAACTCAAACACCCCTTCTCCATGAAACTTTTCTTCCCTCACAGCTAATATTAATTTCTGTGTCCTCTGAGCACCTTTCATGAAATGGACCTTACAATGGCTTCTCTCCCCCCGCCTTCCCCTCCCCTCCAATCCCAGGGAGGATTACCTGCTTGGCTATTACAGAAAGAAGGTATCATTCTCCGTTCTTCTGATCCAGGTAAGTTGTTGCAGGTGTTTTGGGAGAATTTTTGAAAGCTTAGCTAGTTTATATCAAGAGTGTCTTTACTTTGAAAGCTGGGGTACTTCTGTGCAAACACTTCTGAAAGTTTAGTGAAAATCTGAGTGTTCATCATCATCCACTTCAGGACAGCAGACATTTATTGTGTAGGAAATAAGGCTTTCTTGAACTACTTGATCAGATTTTGCTGGTAAACTGGTAACTCTTTGAACTGGCATTGGGCTTGTTTGCAGTTGACCGAATAACTAATGCTCTCTCCTCCTACCTTTTTAGTATATTGTGTGGCCAGTGATAGTGTCTAACTTATCAAAATGGCAGATGCGGTTTCTGGAATGGCATCACTGGATTGCTCGGTAGCTGCTGTGTCTTCTATTCCTCAATCTACTTTTACAGAGTGATCTGTAAATGATAAACATTTTCTTGTCTTTTTTAAACCACTTTTTATTTTAGTTGTAAACCCCAATCAGTCATAAAGTCCCATTTAACTGCATTCTATAGTCTGAAGACTTTAGCTTCTCTTGGTGAGGGGTTTGATGGAGATGGTTGTCGGTCATTGATTAAGTCCTGTGTGGAAAGCTGGTTTATTATGCTCCATAGCAGCAGTCCCCAGCCTTTTTGGCACCAGAGACTGGTGCTCCTATGAGAATCTAATGCCTGATGATTTGAGGTGGAGCTAATATAGTGATGCTAATGCTGGGAAGCAGCTGCAAATACAGATGAAGCTTTGCTCATTCACCCTCTGCTCACCTCCTGCTGTGAGGCCCAGTTCCTAACGGGCCACGGACTGGTACCCATCTGTGGCCTGGAGGTTGGGGACCCCTGTTTCATACACATTTCCTTTTTAATATATGGTCCTCACATTTTGCACTCCTAGTATATTTCGCATTTAATCTGCACAGCACTTTACGAATTATATATCTCCATTTGGCAATGTAAATATCTATTTTATTAGAACTTAATTTTAAAAAGAAAAAACCCTACTGTGACAAAGAGGAGGACGCACCATTCAATCACTCTTCTCTTCATTCAATAAACATTGTCAGGATGCCTCCTGTGTTCCAGGCTTTGAGTCCTAGTGACAGGGACAGATCCCAGGTATACTGTCCTCGTCTACTGAGAGCTCAGCAAAGGAGACGACTCCTTGCATGACAGCTTTTATCTGACTTTCAGTGGGTGTTGTCATCCCATTTCGGAAGGTAGTTGTTGAATCCAGTATATCCCCATTTCCACTGCCAGCCCCAGAGCAATAAGGCCATGTTATGTCTATTTGTACTAAGGTGCGTGATGGTGTTAAAAGATGGTGTCTTGTTTTCCAGATTACCTTGAAGCTGTGGACAAGTGGTTGGGAGTCATTCTACCCAAAATGAAACCTTTCCTCTATCAGAATGGAGGACCAATTATAACAGTGCAGGTAACCATGGAGATGAAGATGGGCGGGTAGGCGGGAAGGCTTCCATCCATCCATCCATGTTATATATAGGAGTGGTATAGACATGGGCTTCATAAGTCTGTTTCCCTAAGAGGCAAGGTCGCAGATGGTGCTTTTATTTAAATTGCCTTTTGGAGAGATATTACCATTTTTGAATGCCTGCTATATACCGGACTTTGGCCGGATGCTCTACAAATGCTATTTAATTATTCCAACCACTGTCTCTTAAAGGAAGAATTTCAAAGAGGTTAAGTTACTTGGCAAAGGTCGCCCAGATGATAGGTGGCATAATCAGGATTGCACCCTAGGTCCACTAATCCTGTAGTCTATCTATCTCTTTCTCTTGTCCTATGCTGTTTCGGGGCTGCAAAGAAGTGGCATGGACTGAATGCTTTGATGTCTGACCTGCTTAGGCAGTCAGTTCACACTGGTATAAAAAGAGGATGCAGTGATGGGGGCCTTTATGTTTTCTCTTCCACTTCCTGCCTCCACTCTCCTTCTTCCATGGGTTTTTTTTTTCTCTGCAAAGACTGTTATATTTATAGAGTGTTTCATGTCGCAAGTGTTTTTCAGGTGAAAAATCAGGACATGTGACCTGCAATGCTTTTTGATGTTTGTGAAATTACTTAGGTAAGACAGAAAACCATATTCATTGGTCATTTACCAAGGGTGCTCTTATCAAAAAGAACAAAGTTATACAAAACTAGCTGCACCCTGGACCAGCAAGGAGATGCAGTGTGGCTCTCCCTGGGGGAGCGTGGGCCAGATTGCCTTCTTATAAACAGTACTATGGACAGTTTGTAGAGAAGGTCATTGTGGGGAGAAGGCATGGCCATTCCCTTGCCCTTCGTTTACAGGTCAAATGAGGCAATGAGAGGGCTTAGTAGGCCAGGGGGTCCACTCTGACCCTCGGTGCCTCTTCATCCATCTTGAGACTGTACCATCTAAGGCTTTAGGAGCCCATTTTCCTGGGTGAAAATGTCAGGTTTGAAACTTGGATGTATCTTTGCACAGCTGAGTCTTCTTCCTCTCTTTCGATCTCAAATTCAGTTTCCTTCGATTTAGGAAAAGTGTCTGCTTCTCCCTAAATCATTTTTACTTTCGGCTTACAACTTTTCTGTACCTGAAATGCCATGAAAAGTGTAATCAAATATGAGCTCTTGTGTCTCTCTCTGGCAACCTCAGATGACTTTAACTTGACTCTGAGTCCTGCCAGGCGACTTGGCTCCCTCTTCTGCTTCTCCCCCTAACCTCTCCACTTGCTTGAATCTTACCTAATCCTTTTTGCCCTTTGATGACCAAATAAACAAGTACATGAGTGTTGGAAAGTATAGAAAAATAAAAGAAAGCAGAAAAACCACAATTGTCACTTGAACATCAGGAGCCAGCAGCAAAGTTCTTTACATTTTGAGTAAGATTTCCTTAAATTTTTTCAATGCCTTTAAACATTTTTCTTTTACAGTTGGTTCAGCCTGTATGGACAGTTTTCTATCTGACTTTATCTTATTCTTATGTCATAAGCATTTTTTCATATCGTTAAAAATTCTGTGCACACCAATTTCATGGTTGTCCTCCTGTCATTTGAGGCACAGTTCCCCTAGGTGCTCCTCTGTCCGAAGACTTCCCAGTTGACTAAATTGGCATCCGCTTGAGTGTCAGAACCCTGGGCTAGTACCTTCATTTGTGAAGCTTTTGTGGCAATTTATTCACTTTCATCCCTGCCCGAGTGTATCTTTAATCTCTTCTGCTTCCCACCTGTCTGCCTGGCAGCTATGAGATCACATCCCACATGTGTGCACATCACATGCCTACCAAGGGTTCTAGAATTGACTGGAGGTTACTGGATTAAATGAGAAAGAAGCTGCCAGTGGTAGACAGTGTTTCATCGTGTGAAAGTTTCTATAAAGGCTGTTTCTATCATTGCCAGAGGCATAATGATATTAGACTTATTCAGTTCACAATGTTGGTGTTTTCTCTGGGTGCCCAGGTAGTTTGAAGAGGCCATAGAGGTGCTGTGTCTGCAGGAAGAGCAAAAACCATTCATACCCAGAAGTCTCAAATCCCTACCTGAGGGTGTTAGAGGCCCTCACCACTATTGTGTGACAGCTGCAGGAAGCCCAGCCTGGACCTTTAGTCATCCTTACGAGTCAGCCATATTTGTCTTGGTTGGTACCAAGACTACACCTAAAATAAGGAAAGCCACAAACACCTATTAATAATATCCAAGGTGAAAATAATTAGGAGTGGGGACCTTGCACCCACAACTTTGCTTTATACAATGTATGGGGTATTTGTCATGAAGTAATATATATCACTTTCAAAGTCTGTAGTGCTCTGTTGCTTTACTACGGATATTATAGGATGAGATAGTTACTCTAGAATAAGGACCTGCACACTATGGCCCATGAGTCAGCTGGCCCACTGCCTGTTTCTATAAATAAAGGTCCATTGCCACCCCCTTTTATGCATATATTATCTATGGCTGTATTTGCCCTATGGCAGCACAGTTGAGTAACTGAGCAGACGTGGCCAAAAAGCCTAAAATACTTATTCTCTGGCCCTTTATTGAAAAAGTTTGCTGACCCCTGCTCTAGAAAAATCAGTGTCCTTTGGATCTCACCATGAGTTTTTCTGAGTCTTTCAAGCCCTGTGTGTGTGTGTGTGTGTGTGTGTGTGTGTGTGCTCACTTCTCCAGCCTACACACACACCTTTTTTTCCCCCTAGTTGACAATGATATAGAATTTGAGTATACCCCTAGTTGCTAGTTTTGCGAGCACTTATGAAGTGCCAGGTATTGGGCAAAGCCTGTTCATATATTGACTCAGTTAATCCTCATAATGACCCAGTGACGCTGGTACCTTCACCTCTTATATATGAAGAAACATTTTACCGGTGAAGTCTCATGGATAAAAAGTGGCAGAGCTGAGATTTGCACATGGACAATTGGGCTTCTGATGCCTGTGTCCATGACTACAGCTTTAAGATGCCTCTCTAAAAGCCTAACCAAATTATGTATATGCATAAACAAGCCTGTTAATTTCAAGGCACATAATATAGTGATGATAATGGATGAGTAAACCTTGAAAAAGTAAGTGAAGAGGAATGAGTTTGGGTTGGGGCATGAGGGCGGGCAGAAAAGTACACCAGATTCAAAGGCTCTGGGCTGACTTAGCTGCTAGAACTGACCCTTAAATTTAGCTCTGAACTGCTTGACAGTCAAATGATGAAGCAAGACACAGCCACTTAATTGGTTTTTGTTAAAGGAGTGGGGGAGAAAAAGAGGGGAAAGTACCTTGCTAGTATTTTCAAGCTTTTCTTAGCATTTATCTCAATTATTTCCAAAGGGACTGCTGTGGGGCTAATCAAAGTATCGGGATCAGTTGCACAAGCGGAGTTTTCCATTCTCTATGTATGGCAAACTGCTCTTTTTTCGAGATGGTGGAACTGGGCATGCGCACCAGCCGAGCCCTGGGACCTGGGCATGCGCACCGCAGTCCGTTTTACTTCGTGAACCCCATAACCTGAAAGTGTTGTCAGAGGGGTCCTTTTTGAGAAAATAGTTTATTCGTTAAACCATTTGTGGGCAGGACTGTGTAGATAATGATGGTGGTAGTTAGTGCATCTCCATCATTTACCCTTTCCTACTCCCCAGGCCGTATGGAGCTTCTGGCAATTTCACAAACAAACTACCCCTTGCAGGAATAGTTCCCACCAGTCCCTCTTCCCTGAGGAGTGCCCTTCCTTCTAGAACTACCCCAGGGATCCCCTCCAGGGAAGTTTCCTTAACTATCTCTCCCAGCCACGGTCAGGCGGGGTACCCCTTTTCCGGGAGATCGCAGTTTCTTTTGCTTATATTTAAAGACTGTGCGTTCCCGGGATCACAAAAATTCATTTTGCGTTATGTGCAGACTGAAATTTTATGGTTGGATTTTTTTAAATTTTTGTAAAATTGTGAACTATAACACATACATAAATGTACAGTATAGTGAAACATGATGATGAGAACACCCATATAACCACCATGCAAGGTGTCTTGATCACGACCCATTTCTTTCTGACTTTCCTGCCATCAGTTTCTTACTTTTCTTTATATTTTTACCACCTAAACTTTATAGTTTAGTTTTGACTGTTGTGGATTTTTTGTGGATTGTAGTGTCATGCTTCTTTCACTCATAGTTATAACTCTAAGATTCTTTGGTGCATTGGGTGAAGCTGAAGATTATTCATTTTATTGCTTTAGGGCAGATGTTTCTTAATCTTTTTTTTCATTGTTGCCCCCTAATGAGTCTCTTTAGACATTTTTATTTTCTAATTGTCTCCCCATGAAATTTTAATACCTGAGATATACCGTATAATCTGTGCTCTATATATTACAAAGAATAAAATTTTTTAAATCTATGAAAATCAGTTTTCAACTCCTTGGGGATGCTGTCCACCCCACTGAGAATGCATGCTTCAGAGCAGGCTTTCCCACCTTTGGCACTTTGCCATTTTGCATGCAATAATTCTTTGTTGTGCTACCTGACAGTGTAAAGTATTGAGTGGCATCTCTTGGTCTCTACCCACTAGATGCCAGTAACACACCCCTCCTTCAGTTGTGACAACCCAAAATATCTCTAGACATTTCCAGATGTCCTGTGGGGGAGTAAAATAATTAACTTCTGGTTGAAAACTACTGACACTATTGAACACAAACTGAGCATTGGTTATTGAGCACAAAACAGGAAGCAGCCTTGAATGTTTGACAGTAGGAAGTCAAGTAAATGATGGTGCATCTATCCAACAATCACCCTCGTTACTATCATGGCCATTTGTATAACATATTAAGTGAAAAAAAATAATGTCATAGCTGGTGCATTTAATATGATATGAGTTTTGAGGACAGAAAACAATTTCTTTAAATTGTTTGTGTATATTTAAGATGTGTGTGTATGTGTGTATAAATCTGGAAGACTGTGCCCAAATGCTTACAATGGTTATCACGAATTAACAGATGATTTTTCCACTTTCTTTTCATCTGTCTCCATTTCTAATATATCTACCATGGGACAGTATTATCTATATAATGTTTAAAGTATCTATTATCTATTATAGTGTAGAATATCATTACAATCTGAAAACTAGCACAGAGATTTTTGTTTCCTTTTTCTTATTTCTAAGGGAGGATAGTAGAAGTTTTTATGCTGAGTTGCTTTTTGGAAAATGAGCTTTGAGATCCAAGTGTAGGAGACATTTTTGGCAGTCATTAAGCCTTGTCATGTCAGTACAGGTGCTCAGGTATTTTCTCCAAACAAAAATTTGCATTAGAATGACTATATTGGGATCTCCTGGGTCTTTTCACCCTCCTCTTTTTTTAATTTGCAGGTTGAAAATGAATATGGCAGTTACTTCACCTGCGATTACGACTACCTGCGTTTCCTGCAGAAGTCCTTTCGCTACCACCTGGGTAATGATGTGATTCTGTTCACCACGGATGGAGTATATAAGGATCTTCCGCATTGCGGGACACTGCAGGGACTCTACTCCACGGTGGACTTTGGTCCAGGTCGGTGTTTGTAGGAACAGAAAACCTGGCTAAGGCCATGTAGCTACCTTTTACTGAGCGATTGCTCTAGGCAGCTGTTGTTTTAAGTGGCATGGGCATATTGAATGAGATGTCTCACATTTTCCTTAATCAAGTAACAGGGTAAAAAAAAAAAAGAATGTATAAAGTCCCCCTCTGTTGCAGAGATTACTTTATTTAAGTTGATTTGGCCCTTAGGACAAGGGCTCTGTTTTCAGCCCTGGCGGAGCTAGCCTGGAACCTGGAGTACCGTACTTAGGAGCTGGCTGGCCCAGGAGCCATTCCAGTTGTGAGAAGCTCTACTCCACGGCAGTAGCCTTCCAGACTGTCTGGGATACGCTGCTCTTCTCTGCTTTCTCAGTCTCCCCAGTCTTGGCTCGATGCTCAGGGCTAAATCAGGGCCCTAATGAACTCTGAGGTAGCCGCTGGCTAGGCTATGTTGGCCTGTCAGCCCAGGAATGCAGGAACTTACCTTATGCTTCTGTTATCTTTCTGCATAACACATAACACTATGAACGTCACTGGCCGGAGGTGATCTGGTCAGTGCTGTCGTCTTACCTAACTCGTTAGTGCTATGTAAGCAGCAGAGGTTCTACAAATGGAAGTTCTGGGTGGGTGGGCAGCATGGCTAGGATGCTCCTGGCAATAATAAACCTCTGGCTATAATTAAGAGAGTCTTCATTAGGTTGAGAGCAGCTTTCATGAAGAACGTGACAGCTAAATGCAACATACAATTCTGAAAAGGATCCTGGTCTGGACTCTTTTTTTTTTCTTCTCTTTATTTTTTTCTGTGAAGAACATTATTGGGACATGTGAAATCTTTAAATGTAGTCTATAAATTAGATTAGATAATAGTATTTTACCCATGTTAATTTCCTGTTGTTTTTTTTTATAATTGTGTTCATTTAAAGAATGCCTTTGCTCTTAGGAAAAGCACACTGACATACATATTTAGTGATAAAGGGCCATCACACCTGCAACTTATCCTCAAATGACTCAAAAATATATATATATATATATATACATTTTTTTTTTTTTAAAGAGAGAGAAACTGATAAGTACATGTGGCAAAATGCTACTAGTTGGGGAACCCGGGTGAAGGGAATCTGAGTTTTTTGTACTATTCTCACAACTTTTAAGTCTGAAATTATGTCACAATAAAAAGTTATTATCTCCTCCCCTAAAAAAAGACCAGCTCTTCAAGTAACATAAAGACCCTTTATTCTTCCATCTGAGGAATGAGGCACTCCATGCACATTACACATCCAATACTTGCCTTCTTCCGAGAAGGATGCAGAAGGCTGAAGTTGCATTTTTAAAGAGATTCTCTACATTATCAAAGAAAAAAAGAGCGCACTTTAAGTGAATTGAACGTTTCTGAGAGCGCAGTACATTGCTCAGAGCATTTGCTGATGAAATAACTCATTTACAAAGAGCTGCACAGGAAGTGGCATGCTGGTTTCCTCCTGCTTTGGCACACTTCCATCACAGTGACGAAAAAGCACAGTATTCTTCTGTTGGGAGGAACAAATGGAAGATCATTACAAGTTTGTCATAAGCATTATTTGTATGTGGGGTGACAGCACAGTTGCTCCTGCTGTGGTTTGAAGGACAGACCCACACTGGCTGCAAGGCCAGTGTACCTGGGGCAGGTGGGCCTGTGACAGCTCTATTCATTTGTGTGGGAGAGAGATATGGCTGGGGGGGTCAGATCACAGGAGGAGGCTCACAAGAAGAGTAACTAAAGATCAGAAGCCACCTAAGGCATAATTGTGAGAAACTTACAGCCTTAAAGTAAATAAGATCAGCACCATTATTTTCTGAAAGCTGGCCTTAGGGAGTAGCCAAGGCCCATGGGGAGGGAGAGGGCAAAGGGTGATTTGGAGGTCTTGGCGAGTGTCAGTTCATCTCTGGGGAACCCGCTGTGGGAACTGGATCGTGGAGTTTGGGGCCAGGATATTCTCTGCTCTGGTTGCAGAAACACTATTTATGCTCACTATGTCACTAACATAAGGCAGCCATGACCTCTCTGTGGAAAAACTCTTTCTCTTTTTAGAGGAGGAAAGGAGAAGAGAAGACAAGATACAGTCATCCCAATGGAATATTTTCAAAGGAAAAATGGAGAGCATGTGGTCCTGGAATGGCTGATGATATACAAATTAAAATTCAGAGGATACTCCATTATCGAGGGATAAACACAATTAGACCACATTCATCCCTTTGACTTGTTAATTACTTGGCAAATATTTATGACACTATTACTGTGTGTGACACTATGGACACTACAAGGAAGTAGCTTCAGAGCAGGCCCACCCTGTGGGGAGCATCTGGGTCAACCAGATGTCCAGGTGAAGAGAGAAGAGCATAAGACATGTCTAAATTGTGGGGAAATGCAGGTGAAGAAGACAAGCCTATGACTCGACCTTCCCGGGAAATGCAGTCAGGAAAGGCCATGGGGATCTGTTCAGAGAGGAAGCAACATTTTATGCTTTCTATACATCCATTAAATGAATGGTCTGAATCCAGCTTAAAGCTAGCTTGGAGGTGTTTTAGGTTCCTGGGAGTGGAAGGAAGGGCAGGAGCCTCAGGCTCTAGTTCTACAAAGGGCTCTTTTTATTTAATTGTTTGTCATTCCCACAACCAACCTTTCTTCTCCATCTTGTAATTTTCAGGTGCCAACATCACAGATGCTTTCCTACTCCAGAGGAAGTACGAACCCAAAGGACCCTTGGTAAGAATTAGGAGTGAGGTGTGGAGAGACTGCTTATACCAACGTTATTACATACTATAGAAAGGTGGGAGTAGATTCTTGGCTTTTCTGGTTCTGGACTCAGCAGCTGTCCATCACCCTCTAGACACATGAGTGACAGCAGCAGCAATGCTTTTACTTGAAACTGAAGCCCTACACTGTCATGGAACAGCATGGAGACTCCCGTAAATGTCCTGCCATGCACGTTCGTGCTCGCATGTTCTTCATCTCACTTGGTCCTTATCGCAACCCCCATAAGCAGTGTTATTGTCTCCATTTTTAATGAGGCTCAGAGAGCACATCACTTGCCCGGGATTGTACAACTGGAGAGTTGCAGGGCCGAGACCCAAGTTCAGGCTGATTTTTCTTGTGTGTGTGTGTGAACTCTTTGTCACAGAGCTTCTCCACCTTTCATGTGCTTATGAATCACATAGGAATCTTGTCAAAATGCAAACTTTGATGTACTGAGTGTAGGGTGGGGCCTGAGATCCTGCATTTCTGACAGACAAGCAGGTGACATTGGGATGGAGGTTTGCTGACACACTCTGAGTTGCAGAGCTTTGTGGCATGCTGTGTAGATGGCTAGAAGGAGGAGATTGTGGCAAGGTCTATGCAGGGGTATAGAGTCCGACAATCCACCACCTCTGCTCTTCCCTTCTCCACACTTGTCATTGTGACTCAACCTATTTTAAGGGGTTGTGTCCTGCGTCTTCTCTGCAGCAGGTCAGCTGCCCCACCTGCGTACAAACCTTTGTACAAAACAACCTTTTGTGAATCTGGTTTGTGCTTAGTGAGCAGTGCAGAACCTGCATTCACAGACTTTGGGTGGAGTGATTTCCTGAAACAAGGAGGCCCCAGATCATATCCAGCTCTCTTTTTTTGTTCTCTAGACCAAGGGCTTGGCACAGTAATGCCCAAGAGAAACATGAAATGCTTGGGGCTTGCTTTGCAGAATACTTGGACAAGTATTAAGTCAGCCTGAGATCTGAGAATCTGGGTTCACTTAAAGAATCAATTTGGAGCTGATGATATCATAACAGTATTTCTCCATCCCGTTCTTTTGCCCCAACAAAATCTCCTACCATATATAAACTGGGAGTTGGTTAACAAAATTTTGATACAGGTACAGCTATTCAGGAGTACCAGTATTGTCGATGCCTGAGACCTGAGTTCAGGCGATGCTGTCATCAGAAGCCCCCATTGGTCCCCCAGCTCTGGGTTAAGCCGTGCATGTCAACTCCCCTTTCCACCTGTCCCTTAGAGGAGAACCTAGGGCATTAGTTACAGGGAAGCCCCAGCATTTGAAGGCCATAACTCTTATCCTAAGCTCTACATTTCTTTCTCTTTTTAGATCAATTCTGAATTCTATACTGGCTGGTTAGACCATTGGGGCCAACCTCACTCGACAGTCACAACTGAAGCGGTAGTGTCCTCCCTCCATGATATACTTGCCCACGGGGCAAATGTGAACTTGTGAGTATTAATTTCAGGAGGGGAGGGCGCCCTCCACAGCTGTGGGCTGACAGTGAAGTACCATCTGTTCTCCTATTTCCTCGTAGGTACATGTTTATAGGTGGGACCAATTTTGCCTATTGGAATGGTAAGAGCAATTTAACATTTGTTGGTAGAAGCTTATGCTAGAATGTTTCTGGTGCTTGATTTTGGGGCTAATTTTTATTTTCTATTTTTGTATGTCTTCTAAATTTTCTAATATATGAGTATTGGCTATATATTTTAAGAAATCATTTTTCTTTAAAAAAAAACTTTTTAAGGTACATAAATTGTGTATTTAGAAACTTTATCGTTTTAAACCAGGTTGACTAGGCAGGCTTCAGTCACAGTCTTTGGCTATAGCTCACTTGTGCATATGTTCTGCAGTGGTCTGTTTTGTTTTGTTTTGTTTTGTTGAAATGTAATTCACATACCATAAAATTCACGATTTTGAAGTGTGCAGTTCAGTGGTATTTAGTACTCTGCAGAGTTGTGCACCCATCACTGCCGTCTGGTCCAGAACACTTTTATCACTTCAGAAAGAAACCCCACACCCAAGAAACTGCCCGCTCTCCCTCTCCGACACTAGTTTGTTCGCTCTATGGATTTGCCTGTTCTGGACATTTTGTATAGATAGAACCATACAACACATGGTCTTTTGTGTTTGACTTCTTTCATTTAGCAAAGGATCGTCCTTTTTGTAGCACGTATCAGTACTTCATTCCTTTTTATTGCTGAAGTAATATTCCATTGTATAGATGTACAACATGTTTATCTACTCATTGGCTGATGGATATTTGGATTGTTTACACTTTTTGCTAATGTGAACATGGATGTGTAAGTATTTGTTTGAATCCATTTCAGTTTTTGGGGGGTGTATACATGCTGGGTCACATTGTAAGTCTATGTTGAGAGTTTGAAGAGCTGTCATAGTGTTTAACAAAGTGGCTGCATGATTTTACATTTCTGTATGGTCTTTTTATTTTGGTAGGAAACATGACAAAATTCTCTTTATTGCCATTGATTTTTATAAAGACAACCTATACTATATTGGCCTTTCTCTCTGCCTCGTTCCCACCTCTCTTCACATCTGTATTTTTCTCTCTGAATCATGAAGATGCCCTCATAACTGAGCTTTGTTAGGATGTGTAATTGTATACTATCTGCTTTTAATAAAGTTTCTCATTTAAACTGCTGTCTTTTGTGCAGAGTGGGATAGGCTAGGAGAAGGCTTTGCATACATGTGTGATTAATATTATTACTATTATTAGAACCAAAAAATGGAAATATTGTAAAACTCAAATGTCTCTGTTTCAAAGATAAGAATAATATACAAGGTTGGTAGTTGAAGTTTTAGATCATCTCTTTGTGTCTGTCTTCTCATTAGAAGCAGTTTAGACTTAGGGATGCCATTTTTATGCAGTAGCTAAGAATTCCGCCTCAGCTTTCATTTATGGAATTTGGACCAATCATCCAATCCAGGAATGAAGACTTATATGTTTTGGAGCTTTACTGTTCATGATATAGTTTTTAAATATCTTACTGTTCTACTTAAAACAATAGTCTTCTTGTTAAAAATTTAGATAATGTAAAAACTACCACTGAGGAAATGGACGTTTTCTTTAAGGCCTATGTGACATTGTGAGGTGCTGAGCTGGCTTCAGATTCCCTGTTTGTCCAGTGGCAGTGATGTTTGCTGGTGTCACAGCTGTGAGCATCCACTGAGAGTGGGAGGCAGACTCTAGACTCTAGACTCTAGACTCTGTCTGCTGATGTCACAGCTGTGAGCGTCCACTGAGAGTGGGTGGCAGACTCTAAACTCTAAGGTGCTTGGCCAGGGCCTCCTGCAGGAAGAAATTCATTTCTCTAAACCTGGCATCGTGAGGGCCACCTCTGTGTCACTCAACAGTTGGTTCAAATGTATCCTTAATTTTCTCCCACCACAATGCTGAGCCCAGGAATCCCAAAGAACCGGTCCCAGGCAAGGGCCTTCAGTAGTAACCAGTGACACGTTTTTTGTCTTCTAGGGGCCAATATACCCTACCAAGCACAGCCCACCAGCTACGACTATGATGCCCCACTGAGTGAGGCAGGGGACCTCACCAAGAAGTATTTTGCTGTGCGAGATGTTATTCGGAAGGTGAGTGCTTTGTACAGGCTGCAGTGGGTTGGTCTTGGACAGAGGCTGCCTTGGACTCGCTATACTCTATAGACTTCCTAGGCTTTCTGGAGCTTCTGTGTTTAAAATGACAGGTGAATTGAAGCATTGGATGGCCTTGGCTTTGAGTGTTGGCCCCCACCTGATTTAAGAGTGAGCCTGTGAACAAGTTACTCCAGTCATCTATTTATTTGCACCTGGTTATATTGTAAGAATGAAGAAGTACCTACCTATGTAAGGCATCCAGTATGTTCCTGATACATACGTTGTTCAGTAGGTGGTAGCCATCACTATTATATATACAAAAGGTCAGAAAATGTAAGTCCACATAAGTAGCTGAAGTATGTAGGAGAGAACATCTGTGAGCATTGGGAGTATGCTACAAATGTGAGTTGTCAGCGATGCTTCATTTTTCTATTTGGGGCAGTGCTTGCTGTTTCCTTCTGGCCTACCACCTGAACTGCTTAGTCCTGCTAACGTTTTGACCTTTTGAGGCATCTAAAGGACCCAGGTGGGGTTTCCTGTCTCTGCTGTGGGTTAAAAAAACCCACAGTTTTTCTGCTCAGTCACCAGAGTTTTGAAGTTAAAAAACAAAGGTTTTTCTGCCTATAAATGGTATAGACTTTTTTCCGTTGTTTAAATATGCTATAGTCTCAATTTAAGCCTGAGTTAAAAATCTATATTGTGAAATAATGTTAAACATACTGAAAAATATGATCTTTACTTATCTAAGAATTTGTCTATTCCATCTAAATTTTCAAGTGTATGATTAAAATGATGCTCGTGTTTTTTTTTTTAGTATGGGTTTAGGCGCTGCAGAATTTGTAATGATGATTCTCAAGCTCATTCTATGTCTGTTCTGTTTCAAATCTTTCTATTTCTGTCTTTATTGTGTCCTTCCTTTATTTGAAGCTTAGCTTTTTAATGTAGCCTTTCTTCTTTTCTTATATAAGTATTCAAATTTATACAGTTTCTTCAAGTACTGCTTTAGCTCCGTCTCATAAGTTTTGATATGTAGTATATTCTTACTGTTTGTTCTGAAACATGCCTATTTTAATTTTTCACTGACCCTTGAAAAGTTTGGAAGTTTTTCAATTATTAAACATACATATTTTTCTAGTTCATGGGTTTCTAACATATTTGCATTCTAGTTAGAGAGTGTAGTTAGAGAGAGAGCAATCCCTTGAAATTCTTTGAACCTAGAGCCTGGCATATACCAATGTGAACAAATATTCCATGTGTTTTTGAAAAGACTATAGGTTTTATTATTGTTGTATTGTTGAATATAATCTGTATACATGTTTATTAGATTAAGTTTATTAATAGTGCTGTAGATATCCTTTGATATCCTTTCTAATGTTTTTGCTAGTTTATCCTATTGTTTGTTTAGAGAGTTGTATGTATGTATTTCTCCTTATAGTTCTGTCACTTTTTAAGGCCATGTTATTAGGTGTGCACATTGAGAATTAAATCCTTTAGTATCTCTAATAATGCTTTTTGCCTTAAAGTCTTTTTTGTCTGGTACTATTATAGCTTACCTGCATTCTTTTGGTTAGTATTTTCCTGGTGTATCTTTCACAATGCTTTCATTTCAACCTTTTTATATCCTCTTTTTTTTTTTTTTTTACATGTCTCTTGTAAACAAGATATAACTGGATTTTAAAAAATCTGGCTTGAACATTTTTGTCTTTCAACCGGTATATTTATTCCCATTCATTATAATTCTGGATACACATCAATTAATTTCAACTATCCTATTTTATAATAACCTATTTGTCTACCTTTCCTGTTTTGTCTTCCCTTTATTTCTTTCTTTTGAATTGAGTAATTTTTTCCCTTTCTCTCACTCTCCCCACACCACCCCTCGCCAGTTTGGAAGTTACTCACTATATTTTTATTCCTTTCGTGGTTATCTATTGAGGTATAACATATGTATGCCCCCCAAAAGCACAACTCATCATGTACAGCTCAATGAATTTATACAAAGTGAACACACCCCCATAACCAATACACAGCACCCAGAACCGCCCCTCGTGATCCCTGTCATTAACCTCCCATCCTCAGAGTTAACCACTGTCTTGACCTTTCTCACCACAGGTTGGTTTTGCTTGCTTTTTAGCTTTATAACAATGGATTCATACAGTATGCACACCTTTATGTCCTGTTCTTAGAAAACTTTAACTTTCACCTTTAACTTTTAAGAATTTAAAAGGAATCAATATCTTCACTTCCTCCATACAAGCAGAGCGTCATTTCACATAAACTCCAGTTACAGCCCTCTTGACTTCATGCTATTAGTGTCATGTATTTTACTTCTGTTGGGTTTAGATTTCATATATTCTATTTCTCTCTTTAAAAAAAAAATAACCTATAAGGCATTATTATAATCATTTCAGACATTGTTTGACTTTACCCACATTGTTTATTTATTCACAGATAATTCCACAGAATTTAGCAAGTTTTCTCTATATGCCAGGTGAGGTTTTAGCTGCTTGGTATATATAAGCCTCCTTGAGAAAGTGCAGCTGGAACAAAAACTTTAAGGTGATGAGAGAGCCATGTGGGCTATCCAGGGCCAGAGCAGGGCCCCCAGAATGCAGCCAGTGAAAAGTGGGAAAGTACATGACATTTTTAAGGACTGAGAAGGAGTCCAGTGTGGCTGGAGCCTCATAAATGAAGGGGAAAGTAGTAGATAAGGTCAGAGGGATAATGGAGAACTGACACCATAGGCCTTATAGGCCATTTTAAGACTTTGGCTTTTATTTGGAATGAAATGGGGATCCGTCGTTAAAGGATTACTTAGGCTGTTATATGGAGACCTAGACTCTGAGATACAGGGCAAAGGTAGAAAAGGAAAACCAATTAGAAGGCTTTGCAGCCATTTAGGTGACAGGGGATTGTGGCTTATGAAGCAGTGGGAACTGGTTGTAGTCAGACTATCTTATGAAAGTGGAGCTCTAGTAGAGTTTTCTGAGATAGAGTATGAAAGAGAGAGTAAAGTCAAGGTATCTCTGGTTGTTTGACCTGAGCAGCCTGAAGGATGGCGTTGCTATTTGTGTGAGTGTAGAATGAGCAGAGATCGTGAATTCAGTTTTGGATGTTCTGAGTTCAACCTGTCTCGTCCATGTCCTTGCAGAGTTCATGAGCTAGAACATCCAGCTCAGCCACCCCTAGATTCTTTACCCTCAGAAACCAAGTGAGATAATAAACATTTGTTATTTTAAGCTAATAAGTTTTATGGATATTTCATTGGTATTTTGAGAAAGAATGAAATTAGATGCATGGGTTTAGTGTGCCATCTCAACCTAGACGATCTCATAGTCTTTTAATGGCTACTCGCTATTCTGCTATTCAGATTTATTGCCATTTACTTGATCAGTTTCTAACTGATGGGCATTTAGATTATTTTCAACTTTTAAATGACATCTCATGGGTAGCTACAGAAAATTTTCTTGAAATGGTGAGTCAAAGTTGTTTGCATCTAACATTTTGATAGATATTACAAAATAGCCCTTCAGTAAAATTACAGTTGAGTCTTATTTCCCCACACTTTAACCAATATTGTGAATTATCAGACTTTTAACCTTACCATTTGATATGTAAAAAGGATAGTTTTTAAAGAAAACACTGCTTTTTTTTAGTGATGAGTATTAGATTTGTACACTCATATATGAATCATCCATTTATGTTTCTTTTTCTATGAACTACTTGTTCAGGTTTTTTCACAGGCTTTCTGTTGGGCTATTTGTCTTTTGTGTGTGTGTGCAAGATTTCTATTATTGTAGCATTTTTCACAGTTTTAGTGGTTCTTTATTTTTTCTGTAAAAAAACAATTTTGAATTTTTATGTAGTCAAATGTATTACTTCTCTCCTTGATAGCTGCTTCCCCAGTCTAGTAGTATAAATAAATTTCTCTTGAAGTGCTTAAAATTTTTTATTTCATATTTTACACTTAAACATTGATGTATATGGAATTGTTATCATGGTTGTTAAGAATGAATAGGAATTTAGCGTTATTCATCTCTCAAATGACTAGCCAGTTGTCCCAGCACCTTTCGCTGACTTATCCATTAGTTTGCCACTGATCTGATGTGCCCATTTTATCACCTCCTTAATTTCTTTATTTGAGTCTATTTAATTGTTACCTTTACTATGTTTTATTATTTGGTAGGACTAGCTTTCCATCCTTTGTCTTTCAGAATTTCCCTATTCCTGCAAGTTTACTTTTCCACAGTAGCCGTTGATATTTTTATTAGTTTTGTATTAAATTTATACATCAAATTAGGGATAATATTTATAATATTGAGTCTTGGCAAAAAATGCTTTCTCATCTGTTCAAGTCTTCTCTGATATCCCTCCTGTTTTCAGTTCTTAAAATAATTCCTGTTCATTTCTTATGTTTATTCCCAAGTATTCTGATTTTTTAATGCCACTGTAAAAGAAGTGTCTTATTTCTTTATATTTTATGAGATATATTTATCTTTAAAATATTAAATTCTTAAAAATATTTAAATACGTAAAATATTGTTTCAGATGCCCTTGTAACCAGTACCTAGATTTAACACAGGTTATTATGAAATCTTTGCTTCTGATTTTTAAAGAAAATGATACATTACAATTAAAGCAAGAGCTTTATTCCTTGTTTCTTCCCCTCTCTCCTCAAAGGTAATTACTCTCCTGGAATAATATTTATCTAATTTGCACATATTTTTGTGCTTTTACTACAAATGCAGGCATCCCCATACAATATATTTAATTACTTTTTGTCTCTTTTAAATTGTGCAGGAAAATTACATTGTACTGACTGATTTGTTTAATTAGATTAACAAATATATCTAGATATAATTCACATACCATACACAATTTAAAATGCACAATTCCATATTAGTATATTACATTATTAATTTTTAAATTATATACATAACAAAAATTACCATTTTAACTATTTTTAAGTGTAATCAATGGCATTAATTACATTCAATATATTGTGTAATCACCACCATCTATTTCCAAATCTTTTCATCACCCCAGACAAAAACTTTAACTGTTAATCAATACTCCCCAGTTCCCTCTCCTCTCAGCCACTAGTAAACTCTAGTTTACTTTCTGTCTCTGTTAATTTGCCTATTCTAGATATTTCATATAAGTTGAACCATACAATAATTTCTTTTTGTGTCTGACTTATTTCACTTAGCATAATATTTTCAAGGTTCATCTATGTCAAGGCATGTGTCAAAAGTTCATTTCTTTTTATAGATGAATAACATTCCATTGTATTGGCATACCACATTTTGTTTATCAATTCATCTCTTGATGGACACGTGGGTTGTTTCCATCATTTGACTATGTTGAATAATGCTGCACTGAACACCAGAGCACAAGTATCTGTTCAAGTCTTGCTTTCATTTCCTTTCCATAAACACCTAACAGTGGTGTTGCTGGCAGGTTTACTTTTAGAATAATTTTCCTTCTGAAACTGAGCTTTCTTACGCCTTATATAGAAAAAAAAAACCAACAGATTTTGAAGCAAATATTTACATGTGCATTTTTTTTGCATAAAAAATCAGCTGATATTTGGCCTCATCATAACCTCACATTTTTAACATTTTTATTCTGCCATATTTTTAGCTAGTTCTTTCCTCCCCAACCCATGTAGCCCCTCATACTTTTCCTGACCTTCCCTGACTCTTATTATTGATGGCTGTTAGAGTCTTTCACCGTCAACTTCCATTCCCTTCTATGCTGCTGTTCAAGGGTTCCTGTTCCACAAACCCCCAGGCCCAGACCTTTCTGACTGTCACACTCTGGCACTGGACCCAGGCAGAATTATAGTTGTCATTATGGACTGGCTAGGACAAGGATTTGTGCTTCCACTTTCAAATTGGACCTTTAACTATCTCTAGGTCTCTTTTTGCACCTGACGTCTTCTCACTATCTAGCATAAGCTATCACATTATACTTTCTCCTTAACGTACAGGTGACGTCATCTCTTACTTTACCGAGAAAGTTAATGCTATCAAATATGCCATGTTTAGGTTCTTGAAGAAAGTGATATAGTCAGAGGTGCATTTCAAAAAGGGTACTGAGTAAAGCAACAGAAATGAACAGGTATTTAAATGAGTAAAAAAAAATCATTACAAATTACAAAAATCTAAAGATTAAAATAATGGCAAAGGCAAAACTTAAAAGCATATTTTAGATTTATTAACTGAAATGGTTCTGACATCCTTCTTTCCGTACATTCTTTTGGCTGCATGCCATTTTATTATCTCTTCAGATGACAATGTTTGTGATGTTTTTCTCTAGAGGAATTGAAATCGCTCTTTAGTATGGCTGATTTTTCAGTATTGATAGTTTAGAGAAACAGAAAGCTTCACATTTTGTTACTGATAGTGTTATATAAATATTTAGCATCATTATCAAAGTGGGAAAAATTTCTCTCAAGTTCTTTCATATATGAGCTGTAATATTTGGAAGAAATTTCTACTGACAGGTTCTGGCCCCATACATTTCAAACCTTGTTTGTCCTCTGCAACCCACATACTTCTGGGTCTTGGTGCTTTAAGCATGACGGTATTACAAGTGAGTCAACATATTGAATATTAGGAATAATCTATTAGCAATGATTTAGCTACTTGTGAAAAGACAGTGAACCATGTAAATGTTTTCTACACCCAAATTAAATAAATCCCCACCTCAACTGTCCTTTGGTTGAATCTCAAAAATGCCTGTAGCCACTCTAAAGCCTCCTGACATTAAGAGGGTGTGTGACAAAAAGAAATTGGTGTAGAAAGAGATGAGTTAAATTATATTAGTTTTGTAAATTTTACAAAAACCTATGACCTTGTGAACACACTGCTAGTACTCTGCCTTGGGGCATTTCTGGAGTCAGAAGATGAGTTAGGAGGCTGCTGCAGTAATCTAGGAGTAGCAAGGAGTTGGAAGCAATAGATTTGAAAAACATTTAGAAAGTAAAATTGGTAGGGTTTGGCAGTTGACTAAGTGCAAGTGAAGAAGAATGAGGAGTTGTTGTTTGTCAAGGTCACAACCTTGGTTGGTTAACTGGATGGGTATTGGAGTCAGCAACTGTGATAGAAGATTGCAGACAAAGCACAGGCTGGGAACGGGGAGGGGGAAACCGATTCAGTTCTGAGCTTCTTTACCTCAAGATGCCTTTGAGGACATCCTGGTGGAGGTGTCTATCTGATAAGCACCTCACTTAAGAGTAAGAAGCTCCAGAAAGAAGTCGTTAGGACTGGCACAGATTCTGGGGTCATCAGTGGAAGTGGAAGCTGAGTCCAGGGGAAGCTGAGATTGCACATGGAGAGCTGAGCAAGAAGAGGAATGGACCAAGCACAAGACAAACCATGGGATTCCAAGCATTTAACCAGCAGGAACAGTAAGATGAACCCATGAAAGAGATAGAGTCTTCCTAAATGAATATAATTCAGTAGCTTATGGTAAAGTGTAGTTTAACATGAGTTGATCTTTTCACCCTTCTCTTTTTTGCTACTTTAGGTTTGGAAAAGGGAAATACACTACTCTAAAAGTAAGCTTTTTATTATGAGACTTTGTAGACATTCAGTTAGCTCGTGCATTAAATGGTATTCAAAATATTTGTTTGCATTGAAGGGGAAAAATGGAATCGTAAATACTCCATTTATAGCTCTTCTTGCCTCTTTCCTTCACCAAAGACTTAAAAAGTGGAATGAGTCTCTTCTTTAATGCATTTCAAGAATTTGTTGGGTGACGATGGACAATATCTTTCACTAATGTGGATGCCAACGGATGATAAGCTCCATCAGGCTGCAGAAGCCTGTGCTTGGTGGTGAAGGCTCCAGGTGGCCCTCTGCCTGTGACTCTTCAAGGCAAAACAAACCTCATGACATTTGTATTTTCTATAATATTCTCTTTGGTGTGGGTATAACTTAATCAGATATGGTTAACACTTTGACCTCGAGGATGAACCAAAAGACTAGATGGCATTGCCCTTCCTCCACCCTGACAGTGCCTGAAATGGACAGTAGTGAGTTCATTTTTGTATGCTTTTGAATGAATTTAAGACCCACTTTTTAATAAGAGTTTTGTTTGAATTCTTCTTAGGGATTCCATCAAAGATCAGAGTCCAGCTGGCTTTTTAGAGATGAGTTATTTTGCAGAATAATCAAGTTGTAGTGGAAGACATTGATAACTGGAGTGGATCTTAGGATTCCCTGAGCTGGTGCTGGGGCCGGGTGGGGGACTGGGATATGACAATGCCACAGTGATTTTCAGTAGTTTGAAAGCATAATGAGATTTGAAACGACTCAGGACCAGTCTACACTGGCTTATTGATTGTTCTTGGTTAATAGCTGGAATGGCATTAGCTCGGTGGGAAATACAATCTGTCTCTTAAATCCATGGTAGTGGTAGAACACAGTGTTTTATGTCTAATCATTAAGAATAACAAAGTGAATATTACTTAACAAACATTAGACTTAAAGCATCACCTGTGTTCTTACGGCACTAGTCTTTATTTCCTAAAGACTTGTCATTTCTAGTCTATCTTCCAGAGTGAATTCTCTAAAATGCTGATCTGGTCAGGGTGTCTGCTATGACTTGGCCCCTCTATTTTCCTCAAGCCTCATCTTTCAAGTCTCCTCTTCTTTTATGTGATTCTCTAGCCTTAAAATGAAGGTACATAAAATTCTGTGAATGGGTCAGTGCTGTTTATAGCTCCTGGCCTCTACAATCCTCTCTGCCTTTATCCATCTGGAAAATAAAGACACACTTTAGTTACCTTCTCTGGGAAGTTGGCTTTTATCCATCTCTCTGTAGAGTTTGTCATACATTGCTTTCTGCCACCACCTTACAGTGTAGAAATCTTACTTCTCTTAGTGAGTTAATTAACTTGTTTACATACGTTTCTCATTCTTTGAACTAGGAGTTGTTTATATCCCCAGTAACAAGCCTAAGACCTGACACAAAGTACTTTCTTCATAAGACTTTGTTAGATAAGTGAATGAAGACAGTAGAAATCTTTAAGAAAAGTTGATTACCACTGACTCTATTGTATATGTATCTCTTCTACCTTTCGAAATATTACTAAATGTTAAAAAATATTTTTTTAATGAAGTCAACAAGACAAGAGCTGTCCATGCATGAGAGATTTCAAAAGTTGTCTGGGAAACAAAAATAGGTGGAGGAGTGCTGACTGAAGAAGTAGGATGAGGAAATCGAGGTCCCCAGAGAGTGTCGAAGGGGCTATAGGAACACGGAATAGATTAGTCTTAAAGAACCTTGGAGAGCTAGGGTCCTGTGAATGCAGGTGTGACAAAGGGTGGAAATGAAATGGAGCTGGAAATGAGAAGGCTGATTAAACTCTACACATTTCCTGTCAGATCCTCCACTCCTTTACCACACTTTCAAACAGACTTCCCTGCACCCATGTGCCTGGGCTTCCCCGTGTGTCCCTTTCCACTCACCCTGACATGTCTGTAGCCACCGTGCCACTGAACCGTGAAGTGTGTAGGCAGAAGCAAAGGCTGCAGAGCCTGGTCTTGGAAGGGATGGAAGCAAGCACGGCGCTTGGGTGCCCTGAGGGGCTCCCAGGGCGTCTGGCTTTATGAGGGCTTTTAAATTTTGTCTGAAAAACCAAAGGGCTGTGAGGAAGGGAGCTGTGTGGAAGGTAGGACTCTGAAGTATATTTTGGAAATTACTCGCCACCCTCCCCCAAATTAAAAGAATTTTTTTTAAAAAAAGCATCTTTCCACCGGTCAAAAAATCAGATTTTTTTTTAAAGTGATCAGCACCAGAGCAAAGACCCTACGTATTACATCTGACTCCCTGCACTTTAAAACAAAGCTCCCAGGTGGACAATCCTTGCTCCTGTATGCAAAGCAAGAATGACGTAGAAGGGATAATTATGGGAATGCTGGTGCATTCATTTGCATCACCATTAAAAATGGACAACCAAAAATGGCCAGATGGTTGAGGACATCCGTAAAACCTACCAAGGGCAAAAGAAAGGCCAAGATGAAATAAACAGAAAAATAACCCAAAAGGCAACAGAACATTCAGGGGACAGAAGAGAGATTAAGTGAAACAAAGTACACCCTCTCAAATTTATATTCTTTAGGGAAATTTTAGAAGATATTGCCTATAAAACAATAATGGGGTATTTTGAAAAAGGAGCCATTAGAGAACAAGAAAAAGTTATTGCAAATTTAAAATAATCTCCTAGAAATTAAAACCAGAAAACAGTGATGATAATTGGAGAGGAAAGATGAAATATATAGAGGAAAATATAAGATGTCTAACTTACTTACAAGAAAGAAAAAATGGAGAAAAAGAAAATATCAAAGAAACAATATAGATTTTTTTCAAAACAGAAAAAGATATTTGAGTAGCCCAGCATAATAAATGTAAAAAAACCATAAATATCCAAACATCCTTGGAAAAAATTTAAAATATAGCTAACAAAGCACTATAAGATTCTAGAGAGTAAAAGCTAGTTACATTTAAAAGAACAGTGGGCTTAGTGTAAGCCACAGTGGATGATAAAGGACACAGAATAGTCCTTTGGCATTTTGAGGGAAGGTGATTTTCAACATAGCATTCTATACTCATCAAAATTATCAACAAAATGTGACATTTTCAGACATTCAAAGATTCAAGAAATTTACCTTCCACGTAACAGTTCTTAGGAAGTTACTTGAGATGCTCCAGTGAAATGATGAAGTTACGAGAGCCTAGAAACAGGAGCCAAAAGCCAGGACAGTAATGAAGTGAAGTCCCAGAATATCAAGCCTAATGGCAAGTCAGTCCTTTGGAGCAAGAAGACTGAGGGTTCTAGTAGGAAATGTTCTCAAGGAGAAAAGGGGTGTTTGGAGAAACTTAGTATGGCCTTTGGAGATTTGGAATAACCTTAAGAGGTGTTAACCCCAAGGCAAACAGGAAAAAAAGAAAGGCACTTAGAAGCCTCAAGGGAGGGGGAAAAAACACAAAAAGTTGAACAAAGATAGAACATGCCATCATAGTATACACCACTTAGCTGTGTAGAGAACAACATTTATATAATTAGAGTAGGGTGAGCACTATTGATTGATTTTGAATTTAGAGTCAATATACAGATGAAGGGAGGACTTATGGCTACAGGACAGACTGTTTTAACTTTGACAGTGTAGAAATCTGGCTGATAGTTTGGAGGTGGAAGTAGGGAGGAAAGTTCAGGGAAGGGTGCAAATAGCCTTATCTTAAAGGGATAATTTTAATTGATGGAACTAGGACATAATGGTATAGGATATTATTTAAAACTACAAAACTAACCAGTAGAGAAACTGAATTAGTGGAGTTTATAATCATTTGGCATGAAAGGTAGATATCTACAATGCTACAATTGAGCTAAATTCTCCTGAATCGAGGAAATCAATGAAAATGTTTTAAATGGATCAAATAGGGATAGCAGATATGATTTAGACACCAAAAGAAGCAAAAATAGGTACAATTAAATTATTTAAAAATTATTTCCTCTGAAGAATATAACTAAGAAAATATTAAGTCGGGAGACTATTGCTTTTCGTAATCCTCTTTTTTTTATAATTTATTTTAAAAAAAGAAGACTAAAAAAAAGAAAAGAAGGAAGAAAAAGGAAGAGAGAAAGAAAAAGAGAAAGAGAAGAAGGGGGAAGGGAGGGAGAAGGGAAGGGAGGAATGGAGTAACCCTAAGAGATCATAATGCAATCTACTTGGAGATGCCAGGTAGAAACAGACTTCTCTAAGACCTGGGACTTAGGCCCATATCTTCTGCTGCTGTATGTGTGTGTGTGTGTATTTTTATTTTTAACTTTTTATTTAAAAATAATTTTAACTTACATACAATTTTCAAGAATAAAAATTGTACAAAGAACACTTGTGTGTTTCTTACCCAAATTCACCCACATCAACCTTTCAATTTATTTTCTTCATCATTTACTCCTCACCCACCTCATGTGTTTTCTAATTGCATACATCATGACCCTTTACCCCTAAATACTTTTGTGTGTATTTCATAAAAATAGGAAGGGGTTGCGGTGTGTCACCAGCACTTCTTGATGTGTTGTGCGTCTGCCCTGCCCGTGGTCCACACTCCTGCCCAGTGTCTCCTCAGTGGGTCTGGGCACTACCTGGACAGCAGCTCAGTAGACAGCATCTTGAGGCACCTGCCTTACTTCTGCCACAGCTCCAAGCAACTGGGCATCCCCACAGCTAACTGACAAGTAGTAGATGATCTTCCAGCTGATGTGTCCCCTTGGCATTTACTGAGGTGGGGCCAGTGTTGGAAGTGGAGATGGCCATAAGATAGATGATGGTGAGCACAGAATAGAGCCCAAACTACAAGATACAAAAAAAGCCCATGTAAACTCATACCATGCATACCTTCTAAGAGGACTTCTATGGGGAGTCCTCCATGTGGCCATCGTTGGCTACCTTGGACCAGAAAAGAACTTTGATTCTTTAGAGTCACTTATTTCAGTGATTCAAGGTGATATTGAAGAAGCTAAGAAACAGTTAGATTTACCAAAATATTTGAAACTCAAGACAATTTCTTCCAGGTTTCTTAAAATGAAATAATGGCCACTGATGAAAAATCATCTTATTTATTCATTCATTGTTTTCCAGTTTTTTACTGTTCATAACTATACAGTCTCATCTTGGTTATATTTTAAAAATCAAACATTTTTCTCCATCTGTGAATAAGTTTAAAACAGTAAAATGTGTTTACAATATTATGTTTCAACTGTTTAAACCCATTAGGCTACGGTACTAAAAAGTTTAATTGTAAAAATCAAGATTCTTTTTATGTGATATGTTGATTAAAATTTGCCACTAGAAAGGTCTTAAGTGTCTTGTAATGGAAATGAAATCTATATAACTATGGGCAAAAAGGCAAGTTTGAGATGAAAACTATAATTCTCATAGTGAAATAATTCTTATGATACTTGCATAATTTGCTGCTAAACAGAAGACTTATAAAAGTAAATGCATTAAACAGAGATTGGATAGTTTATTATAAACCAAAGGAGAAAAGGTCATACTTTATATTTTTGATATTCTGTACATTATGTTGTTATAAACATGTAGACTTATAAAATTTTATTTTAATTAATCGTTTTCTTTATGAGATCAGATCATTGTATTGTGTTCATTTTTGTTGCAGCTGCCTTAGTTCTAATTGGTATAGACTCCCTCTGCCTATCATTTTTTATCTTTTAAAACATTAAAATGAGTATTTTTTGAAAAAAAATAGGTAAGAATATGCTTTTAGATAACCGTAGCAAATTTAACATTGATACAAAACTTTAATCTACCAATAAGATTTGATCTACAAATAATATTTTTTCTACAATAGGCTACCTCTCTTCAGATTTGACCCTCCTTGTGAAAAATGAATTGTATAAATATGTTTCTGAGGGTTTGACAGCGGTTTTTCTTTTCTGTCTTTTTCACTCTGGTTTATAGTTTCAAAAAGTACCGGAAGGTCCTATTCCTCCATCCACACCAAAGTTTGCATATGGAAAAGTTGCTCTGCAAAAGGTAAGAAAAAAAAATAACAGAAACGTTGAAAGTGAGGAAGTGGAATTTAGCTGTCATGAGTGAAAGTGTTACACTGGGGAATTGGTTCATTATTATTCTGTGAATTTGTTTCCTGTGAGACTGATTTGGTAGATGTTTCTGGGAAAATGGGGACATAGGAGGTGAGAGGATGTGTATGCATGTTGACAGAGTGAGCACATGGGACATGAGCAGGAGTAGGGAGGTATTCTAGATCATTCAGATCATTTCAGTTCAATTTTCAGTGACCAAAGCAGTCCCAGGAGCCTTTGTGAGAATATCATGCCTCCTTGAGGTTCTTTTTTATAATTCACCTTTTTTATAGGGGGCTCTCAAAAGCCACAAGCATTTTGATAGGTCTTTGCCCAAAATCTCAAAATCATGTCCTGACTTTTCTGGTCTGTGGTTTATATGGTAAATGGAACAGTAAGGGGAAAAGTTAGAAATTAATTATAAATAGGAGTTAAGGACATTTTATTCTAGGAAAAGAGAAAAAGAAGACAGATTTATTTAGTAGTCAGGAGTGACGTAAGCCAAAGTCAATTTGTTTTGACATCTGTGTCTTCAGGTTTTCCCCTCTTATAATCCCTAACTCCTACATGTGTCAAAAACATGAACTGTTGCATATTTCTTAAGAATCTTGATATTCTAAAATAGTATCATAAGTTTTTATCTTTCAGCAAAATGCTAAACATGATTGTATGATTTTTCCATTCATGAAGTGCTTTGATATTATAAGTTGGTTGAGCTCTCGTAACATTTTCCACCTAGTGTCAGATACGTGTGTTACATTCTGCAAAGAATGTGGTGGGTCTCTGCCTGATAGGCATCTTTCTTTAGCTTAATCAGACTTTAATCATACTTGTCAAGGGAATACCTTTTATTTGTTAACTGCTATTGCTACTTAAGAAAGAGTTGGTGTGTTAGTTTTAGAGCTGTGAGAATTTTCCTTTTTTACAATATAAAATAACTGCAGATGCTTAATACAACAACATTGCTAAAAACAAATGTGGCTTAGTACCAAAAACATATTCTGTTTACTGTGAAGGAAAGTCATGTGAGCAGAAATGGCATTTCATTGTTAACTAAATATAAACAATTTAAGAGAGCCAATCAGCATTTAATTGCATTAAATTTATGTAGAGCAGAGTCACATAGGATAAAACCTTTTACTGTGAATTGAATTCCTTTAGCTGTGCAAGTGGAAAAACATCCAAAGAAGGGAGTAGCTAGACTGATGGACTTGTACTTAAGATTTTTGTTTTTCTCAGTGCTCCACAATATCAGCAATATGGAAAGTGTTTATAACCAGTATCATGTCATGGAAAGCCCCGGGTTTGGAGCCAAATCTAACTGCAAATCCTGGCTCTGCCATTGCGCAAGTGAGCTTCTCTGAGTCCTTGTTTCCTCCTCGCTGACATGGGGACAGCAATGCCTGCCTTATTGGGTGGCCGTGAGGATTCAAAGAGGTGTGCGTGTAAAGTGCTGTCTGCCCTGCAGTTTGGTGTGCTCCCCGCGTTGGGTAGCTGTTATTGCCCTCGAATAAACATACTGCGTTGCAAGAATACACAATCATTTGGATTGAATATGAGTGTTTGTTGAGTGGCTACTATATGCTGGGCATTAGTGTGAGCATAGTACAGACCCTACCCTTATGGGGCTGACAGTCCAGCAAGGATGGTAAAGAGTAACAACTGGTAGATGATACAGGCATGGAAGATACACTAATGACAAGCTCGGAGGAGGGCGCCGTGGTGGTTGCTTCACTGGGGGTGTTGGGGAAGGCTTTACAGGGAAGGCAGCCTCTGAGCCTTGTTTTTCACTTATTTTAAGAGCCTTTTCTGTACAGGAGGTCGTATTCGTGAATGGGTACGTTTGAAACTCTTTTTAAGATTATCGTCAGTTATTTTCATCAAGAGTTAGGGAATGGACAGGTGACTGCAGAGCAGTGTCGAGTTGAATTTGAAACATTTAGCTTTATTTAGGGGTTTGGTCAAATCCACTAATACATTTTTGATAATTTACAAAGAACATTCCCCTCCACTCTGATGACCAAGGAGGGGTGACAGCGAGTGAATGTCACTTTTGTTTCTTTTCAGATAATGGCAGTGAATGAATCGCTGCATGTTTTGTGTCCCACTGGACCTACAAAAAGCCTTTATCCCTTGACATTTATCCAGGTGAAACAGGTAGGCCTTCAAAGATAAAGCGTCACCTTTTTTTCTACTTGCCAAAATGTGCTTTCTGCCCTGCCTTGCATTGCCTGTTATGAGCACGGAGGCCCAAATGGTAAGTAGGTAGATCAGACCCCAAGGAAACTAACCATGGATTTCCAGGCTTTCTTTAGCTTTAAGTACTGCACATTAGGCTGATCTTTCCTTCATTTTGTTTTTCCCATTTCTTATTCTCACGCAAATAGGCAGTATCTCAACCTGCTTCAACATAATTCTGTGCAACCTATAAATTGAATGTATTTCTGATCTAATTAATCTTTATTACTAGGTACCAGTGGAAAACTACTATTTTAATACTCAAAAAAGACAATTTAATTATTTATCCTTAGTTAGCTCAAAGGTATAGGGACTGTGTTCTTAATAGATTAGGGTCTTAGAGATTATTTATCCTGCTTTTGACGAGAACAGAGAATCGAGCACATCGTGTGTGTGTGTGTGTATGTGCACGTGTGTGTGTATATAATGTCCAGGGACAGCCCCATTTTTATTTGAACAGTTTTTGCAACATTTTAATTTGGAAAATTTCAAATCTATACAAGTTGCAAGAACAGTACCACAAACACCTGTATAGCTTCCGCCTAGATGCACCAAGTGTTAACAGTTGCTTCACTTGCTTTGCCTTCCTCTCTCTGTATGCATGTAGTCAACTGCTAAAGGTTTTGTTTTGTTTTGTTTTGTTTTTTACCATTTGAGTCAGTTGTCAACATATCACACTTCATGCCTAGAGACTGTAGCATACATCTTTGGAGAAAAACGACTTTATGATCACACTTAAGAAGTTTAACGCTGATGCAATCCAGTTATTTAATATACATTCTATAGTTAAGTATCCCTGGTCATTCTGATAATGTGCTTTTATAGCTTAACTTTTTTTCAATCCACTTTCCAATCTACAATCACTCATTGCATTTAATTATAATGTCTCTCTAGTCTTCTTTCACCTAAAATGATTCCTAAGTCTTTTTTCTCTCTCTCTCATAGAATGGACATTTCTGAAGAGTTTAGGCCAGTTGTTTTATAGACCACCCCTTACTGATTAGACTCAGTAAAACATTTTTGGCAAAAACACAGGAAAGGTGATGTGTCCTTCTTGGGGCACCCATGAGGGTGCCTGTGGGGTCAGTTTGTCCCTTTGTTGCCATGTTAAGGATCTCAGCCCATTTTTTGAAAGTTATCTGGGTCTTCCTCGCTGGCTTTCTGTAGAGCTTGCCTTCTGGAAGGTGTCTGAATGATAAGGTGATATAATAATAGCATATCTAATCTTAGTTTAGTGAATTTTGCCTCCAGTTACTATTTTTACACTTGCAATATTTTACAAGAATGTTTAATTCCAACAACTCTGGTTTGTGATAAATAAAATGAATAAATAAGCTCCCCCAACTCCTTACTTTTTCATTAACATTGAGTAGAGTTCTTTCTCTGGTTCTAGTACACACTGGCTGTATGTCCATGTCTTCATCTGTAAAATAGAACTCGCCTTCTCCACCTAGCAGGGCCATTGAGCACATTGGACAAAACAAGGACGGTAGAGCAGCTGGAACCTGGGAAGTGAATTCCAGGTTCATGTAGAGACACTTGCAGTCCTTGATCTTTCTTAGACCTTTTCTGCTTTCTGATCTTTGGCCGAGGCAGTGCTCGTGAATTGCACGGGACTCCCTGGGCCCTGGCTATTCCAGGCCTGGAGCAAGACATGGAATGTTTCTTTCCAGTGAAACCCATGGTGAGCATAGCAGAAGGGAGTGGAGTGTAGCCCTGGTACTTCTGCAGCAACCCCCTTCCCCCTAACCTTAAAAGCCTCAGCCACACCTTTGCAGGGAGCATCAGAGCTTCTGCTCCCCTCTGGGAAGCCCTTCTCAAAGTTTCCCCCAGCCTCTGAGTTAAAACTTACCACTTTGGTTAGTCTCAAAGGAAAAAACACAAGAGAGATGGAGAATTTGGGGTCTGGAAGGGAGGCATCCTGTGCTTGAAGGTTCGGCTGGTGGCACTAGTGACAGTTCTTGAGTTCAGCCCTTTCCTGCAACACAGGAACGTGGGTTGACATTTTTTTCTCCAGCTCCTCCAAATGACCTTTCCACTTACCTGAAGTGTACTCACTTCTCGCTTTCCAGGCCCTGGAAGTGAGGAACTTTTTTCCTGTTCCATGAGGGATTTTGACTTGGGTTCTCTTCTCTGACTCAGGATCTGTCCCAGCCCACCCCGGCTAATGTCCACAGCAGGGACATCAACAACGGGCTGTGGGCACTCTTGCCACCGAGGCTGATTGTTCGGGGCCTTCCTTTCAGACCAGGGATACCAGCATCTAACAGTATTTTCTGACTTAGCAGCAGGTTACACCCACCTCTCACTGTCTTTGTCTCCCCCGCTCTTTGACTATACACAGTTTCTGATTGACTCTCATTTTGTCTCTTAACTCTTGATTTAGCCCAAGAACCTGGAGAGTGTTTTACTGAATATTCTTGTCTTTTGTTTGTCTTTTGTTTTGTTTGGTTTGGTTTGGTTTGGTTGAGGTAACGTAAATAAATTTTTAATATATGTGATGGGATCCCCCTTAGTGATTCTGGGCACATCACTGAACACATTTCAGGGTCCCATTTCCTCATGCGGGGAAAGGATGTTTGATAAAACACCCTTCAGCCTTCCTTGAAGTTTACTGCTGTGATAGTTGTTCTGTGATCTAAAACTCTAAGCCAGTGCTCTTCTCTCAGAATGAATTTTTCCTGGAGGCTGGGGAACGCATTTCATTGCATATAGTTTTAATAATACCACTTTCACACAGATCAAGGGTGACCAGATTCTCTTAAAATGAACGGCAAAAGTGAAATTTTCTTGCATCCTTTCCTAACCAGTATTTCGGGTTTGTGCTGTACCGAACGACACTTCCTCAAGACTGCAGCGACCCAACACCTCTCTCTTCATCCTTCGGTGGAGTCCATGACCGGGCCTATGTCTCTGTGAACGGGGTAAGAACTGTCCCTGGGCTGTGTGTGTCTGCCCCAACGGGGGCATGTGTGGTCTGTACTTGGTAGCGTGGCATTTGAGCCCTTTGCCTACCTTTCCACCTCAGGCTCCACCTCTCCTCCTGATGTCCCTTAGCTGTGCTCCTCACTTGCTGACATGGCCTCACCCATTTTCGATCTACCTGGAATATACCCCCTCACCCATCTTGACCTGGAGGGCTGTGCTCAAGGCCCCGCCTTCTCGAAAACCTTCCTGGTCTCCCGTGTCCAAGGCCATCCTCTCTCTGACCGACCACAACATGTCACACATGCCTTCTCTGCTCCTTGAGGACAGGGTCTATTTTGTACATGTCAGAGTGGTGATTCATTTAACTCTGTGCCTTCATCCTACATGAGAAATTATATTCTGAAGGGTCATCCATGCTAATTATAGCTAAAATACACAAAGAACTTTGTTTCATGACAAGGTAAAGAACATGTCAGGATTTCTGTTTCTCTCGCTGAAACATTTATGTGTAAGAACACATGAAGAGATTTTTTCTAAGAAAATGTGTTCTGAAAATTTTTAATTAACTATTTCCATTCTATTATCATCAGTGGCTTTCTTTTCAGTGGGAGCAGATTTTCTAAGACATTATGTGTCTACTGATAGCAGTTTTTCTCAGGTTCCAATTTAGGAGTGGTGTTAGTGAATTATGGTTCATAACAATTTTATTCTAATCTCATCTTTTAAAAAATTAGGAACATGTTGCTGCTAAAATGGCTGTTGTTTTCCCTCGTTCTGTTACATGATTTTCGTGGTTAATGCATCATATCACGTATTTTGAGGTGAGAATACTCCACCAAACTCTCTGATTTTTATCTCATTTATCTGATTTTATCTCATCGCACCATGTTGTGTAGAAGCTACTTTATTCTGACTGCCTTTTGTGCTGTGAGTACACGAAGAGGTTCCTCCAACAGGAATCCTTTCCCAGAATGGTTTGCCTTCATTCCCTTTCTATTAAAAATACATACAACGTAAAACATTCCAGAGTAGAGGAAAACAGTCTAGATCTTTCCTTTCTCAAAGCTGTGTCTGGCGACTTTCCTATTTAGAAAGCGGTGATTGGGGGAACTTGGCCACCTAACCAGTGACGGAGACTGAAGGGCCATCAAAGCACTTCCTCCCAAGTCTGGTGACACTCCAAGGCAGGAAAATGAGTACCAAATTAACTGCCTCTCTGCCCATCTTCTCACCCTAGTTAATTCTCATTTGGCATTGAACCCACAGGTCCCCCAGGGAATCCTTAGCCGAAGAGATGAGATCAGTCTGAACATAACAGGGAAAGCTGGAGACGTTCTGGACCTCCTGGTGGAGAACATGGGGCGCGTCAACTATGGCAATTTTATGAACGATTACAAGGTAGGACCAGCCGCGCTGTTAGGAGTGACGTTAAAAGGCTGGCAGGACCGTGCCTAAGCCATCCAAGGAGATTTTTCAAAATCTATTTGAAAACTCTCACGTATACAGCCCTGTTGACATGAAGCAATTCTTAAAAGCCGACATGCTTTGCAAGAAATGATGAGTGAACCCATCGTGATTTGTTTTGCAGTCTGGAAGCTGGGTTCTTTTGAAGACCTGTTTGCCTCTGCAGGTGATGAGAGAGTTGAGCTTTGCAGACAGAACCCTTCCCTTGTGTTTGAGTTCAATCCTCCTGCAGAAAGAAACAGAAGGAGGAAACCACCCCACTGTGCTTTTCCTTTGCTTATAGAACCCACCTAACTCTCAAAAGGCACTCCCTTGCCAACAAAGCCAGCTTAGCATTTGGTCTGCCCTGTTTTCTGGGTGCGGACAATTTATGACAAACTCTGGAACTATACAAAGCCTTAGCGCTGTGCTTCTCGCCTGTGTTGCTAACTTTGTGCCCAGGTGTCTCGCCCAAATGTTTTTCTCACACAGGTTTTTAGAGCGTTCCTCAACAAACAATTGTGAAGATCATAGTCTGGGCGAGGTGCTCATGAGGTGCTTCGGGGTACGCAGAGGTGTTGAGATAGCTCCATAGGTAGCTCACCATCTGCTAGAAGAGAGAAAGCCTGCACCAAGGGAATTGTGGCACCCATGGTCTAGGACAGGACAGGCGTCTGTGGCTATTTCCTGCCCCTCTCAGTGACAGCTCAGAGGCAAGGCAATTTATACTCTTAGAGAATGGCTGTGCTAAGGCCACCTTTGCCTCCAGTAGAAATGTCCCCATTGTAGTCCTGTGCTCAGGCTATAATTAGTGGCTGTCCTGCCTGGCTCTCACCAGCCACGCTGACATGTGGAGTGATGGGACTCTTATGTAGTCTCTGCGTCCCCAATACCCAGCAAAGAGCCTGGCACACAGCTGCCTAGTTAATGTTTCTTGAATTACTAAGTGGGCAATTGAGGGTTGGTATTGAGAGGTGTCCTGAGACAAATTTGAGATCTCACTAGGAAAGGAGGCGTTCTCCCACATGAAAGGCCAAGAAGGGGAGGTTAGATGAGCTGGGAGCAGAGGCTTTAATGTGGTGGCCATGCCACAGGCGCTTGCCCTGTACCCTTGCCGAACAAATAAAGCAACTTCAGAATGAGTCCGAGGTTCACCATCATCATCACTGCTCTTAAGATCCCTTTACAGATTCAGTTGGCCCACACCATCTTATCTACAGTTTTGCTTTCCAATCATAGTCAACCAATCATAGTATGTGGTTGGTTAGAAAATTCCAGAAAAAAACAACTCATAAGCTTTAAACTGCACGCCATTCTGAGAAGTGTGATGAAATCTCATGCCATCCCGCCCCATCCCACCTGAGACGTGACTCATCCCTTTGCCCAGCGCCTCCACGCTGTATGTACTGCCGACCATCAGTCACCATCTGGGTTGTCAGATCACCTGCGGCAGTATTGCAGTGCTTGTGCTCAAGTCACCCTCGTTTTGCCAAACAGTGGCCCCAAAGCACAAAAGTATTGTTGCTGGCAATTAGGATATGCCAAAAAGAAGCAGCGTGGTGCTTCCTTTAAGTGAAAAGATGTGTCTATAGGACAAAACATGGAATATGTAAGGTTTGGTTCTGTCTGCAGTTTCAGGCATCGACTGGGGGTTTTGGAACATGCTCCCAGCAGATGAGGGGGACTGTGGTATCTCATTGATGTTACCTCATTTAGTCCTTACAGCAGGTGAGCGGACTCAGGTGTGATCATCCCCATGAGCGCTGCTGAGAGCTCGCGGTCAGGATTTGCTCTGGGTTACGTCACGGGCGGAGTCTCTCCCCTCCCTCCATCTATAGTGGGCTGAATATTCTTTTGCATTCCTCAGGCTCCATCTTTTCTTCCATTCTAGCAATGGCTCTGAACCAAACACCGAAGAATTTGGGTCCAAAGCTATAGTGGCTCAGCCCGCTTTCTGTAGAGGCAGAACTCCGGCTTCTTGTGGCAATATCCTGGCCTTTAAAGAGAAAGAGAGAGAGAAACCTCCAGAGAGAAAGCTGTGGTTTGGGAAATGTTCCTCTCCCCAAAGAGAAGTGATTCTGCCTCAAGCCAGATCTCTGTCACTTTGATGTCACTTCACGTCTTGTTTACTATTGGTGTTTCATATACCAGTTTGCTTTTCCAGGAATTCAGGGTAGAAACGCAGGGACACAAAGCCTTTTCCTTCCCACCCCAGCTGATTGCCCTGTTTCTCCTTTTCAGGGTCTGATTTCTAACCTGACCCTCAACTCCAGCATTCTCACGGACTGGACGATCTTCCCGCTGGACACGGAGACTGCAGTGAACCACCTCGGGGACTGGCGTGGCAATGACATCAGGTGCCATGACCAAGCCTCTGCCCACAGCTCATCTAACTACACACTCCCGGCCTTTTATGTGGGGAACTTCTCCATTCCCAGTGAGATCCCAGACCTGCCCCAGGACACCTTTATCAAGTTTCCCGGATGGACCAAGGTGCGTGTCTTTAAGGAAAGTGTTTGAATTCGAGCCTCACACATCTGGTTTTTAGTATCTGAGAAAGAATCAAACAGAGCTGCTAATGAGATGCCGCGGGGCACTTTTGGGAGTGGATGCTGTTCTGTGTTAGTTCCCCATTCCTCAGGAGTGGGACCATGGCAGATCTTCAGGGAGTCAATGGCCAGCTTGGAGGTGGCACTTTTCATTGACTGACAGCTTCCTTTAGTAAATGACAGCTTTCATTCTTCTGCTTCCTCTGAGAAAAATCGTAGCTCTTTTGGATATGAATATGAGAGGCTTTTCTTCTTTATCCTGAAGAAAATCTGGTCCAGAGAAAGGGATGAATCTCAGGAAGAACCTGTTTTTTTTTTTCATCTATGCCAAACTTCAAATTCCCTTAACACCCCCATCTTCATGCAGCCCTGTGCCCTGAGGGCTTCACCTCTGTCTACATGATCCTCAACTCTTCCTTGGCCATTGTGCTGCCCAGTCACTCCCCTTTATTCTCTGAAGGCATTGGCATACCTTCTTCCACTGTCATTTTCTCCACTTCCTGTCCTATTTTCACCCTAGATGACCTTACCATCACTTATTCATTTAACAGTGTTTTCAGCAGCTACTGTATGCCGAAACTTTGTGCCGGGCACTAAGGATATAATAATGAACAAAACCAGATGTAGTCCTTGCCCTCCTGGGACTTACAGTCAAGTTGGGGAGAAAAACCAAATCCTATAATCACCTAATTTACATGGTAAAACTGCAGCTGCAGTGGGTGCTAAGAAGAGATAGTGGGAGATGATAATAATTGGGGCACGTGACCTTGTCGGGGAGGTCAGGAAAGACATGAAGGACATGAAGGACAGGAAAGAATGAACATGGCAAAGAAGAGGGAGAGGAACATATTCCAGGCAGAGGAGACAGCGTGTGCAAAGGGCATGTGCTTAGAGAGGAAAATGGCAAGTGTAAGAAACTGATAAAGGACGCCAATGTATGAAACACAGAGAAAAGGAAGTGGTTCAGAGACAAGGCTAGAAAGTGGGTAGAGACCAGATTGAAGTAAGCCAATTAAATCACATTAAAGTTTTGTCTTTATGTTGAGAGCTGTCGAAGCAGGAGAGTGACATGACGGGATTGTGATGTGACAAGCCTCTCTGACCACAGTCTGCAGAATGGGTTGGGTGATGGATGGTATGTGTGAATTCACAGGGTCCTTGAGAGATTGGGATGGTGGTAGCCAAGTTGGAGATGATATCAACTATTTGAGAGATGTTTGAAGTTAAATCAATAAGATGTAATAACGTATTGGATATGGGAGGTTAGAGAGAAGGGCATATCCCAGGTGACTCTTAGGTTCTAGACTTGCAGCTGGATAGATGGTACCAGTTACTGAAAGGAGAAATTTCAGATGAGGATTTTGGCTGGGGGAGCGAGGTCACGAGTTTGGATTTGGACAAATCAAGCTGGTGAAGGCTTTGAGAACAGCTCAGAGAAGATACTGGAGGAGGGCTGTTGGATCTATGTGTAGAGAATTTAAAGAAGGGGTCTGGGCTGAAAATAGACATCTAAGGTCATTTGTGTATGGATGGTCATTGTTGAAGATATATATGACCTTTTGAGGTCCTCTAAAAAGAGAGGATACAGAAGGAAAAAAGAGGACCTAAGGCTGACCTTTGAGAGACATGAATATGACAGAGAGTGAGGAGGAGAAACCAAAGAAGTAGGTGGAAAACCAGCATTTGTGTTGCAGAGAGGACAAGTAAAATGAAGACAGAAGCACTTCTATTGGATTTAGCAACAAGAAGGTCACTGGGACCGTCTGTAAGTGCTATGCCAGTGGGCTGGAGCATCTGCACGCCGGGTTGCGTGCTCTTGAGGGGTGCAGAGTAAGGAAATGAACACATGAACATCAATATGGATACTCGAATATAAACATTCTTTTTCAAAAATTTGCGAAAAAAGAGGAGAATACGTTAATAGCTGGAAGAGAAGGCAAAAGATGCACATGGAGTGTGCTGAATAAATGCCCTTTTATATTTTTTGCTTTTTAAATGTTTATGGAAATATATTTTCATTATCATTCAGTCTGAATATTTTTGATTTTCTCTTATTATCTCTTCTTTGACCTATATATATTTAGAAATGTGTTGTTTAATTTTCATATATTTGTGGGGTTTTTAACATCTCATTTTTATTGATTTCTAATTTAATCCCTCTCTAAAAGTTCTACAAGAAGAAGAAAAATCTCTATGACATTGGGTTAGCAAAGACTTCTTAGATTTGACATCTAAAGTATGATCCTTAAAGGAAAAAATTAATAAATTATATTTCATTAAAATTAAAAATGTTTTATCTTCAAAAGAAATCATTAAGTTGAGTGGTTTTATAGAGTAGTGGTTAGCACATCTGCTTTATATGCAGAAGGTTCTGAGTTTGAGCCCCAGCAGAGCCACAGCCCATACCCCAGGTACATCAGGCCTCAGTTGTGCACTGCAAGTATGTAGGAGAAGACACCCCACCTTCAGAGATCCAGTTGTTAAGTGGGAGAAAATATTTTCAAATTGTATATCTAACAAAGGATTTGTATCTAGAATATATAAAGAATTCTTACAACTCAATAAAAGGTAAACAAGCAACCCAATCAAAAAATGGACAAAGGAATGCAAATCTAAACTGCAATAAGATACCATCTCACACCTGTTAGAATAGCTGTTATCAACAGGACAGGTAATAACAAGTGATAGAGAGGATGAGGAGAAAAATGAACCCTCATACACTGCTGCTGGGATTGCAAATTGGTACAGCCTCTATGGAAAATGGTATGAAGGTTCCTCAAAAAACTAAGAATTGATCTACCATATGATCCAACAGTCCCTCTTCTGGGTATTTACCCCAAAGACTTGAAAACTCATATCCAAAAAGATATTTGCACACCAAAATGTTCATAGCAGCATTATTCACAGTGGCCAGGACATGGAAGCAACCAAAGTGTCTTACAATAGATGATTGACTAAAGAAGCTGTGGTACATATATATAATGGAATACTACTCAGCCATAAGAAGAGATGAAATACTGCCGTTTGAGACAACATGGATGGACCTTGAGATAATCATGCTAAATAAAATAAGCCAGACAGAAAAAGTTGAAAACCACATGATATCTCTTATATGTAGGATAAAAACCTAAAAGCAACAAATGTACAGGACAAACAAACAGAAACTCATGGACATGGACTATAGACTAGTGGTTACCAGAGAGTAACGGAGAAGAGGGAGGTAGATGGGTCAAATATGTGGTGACAGAAAGAAATTTAACTATGGGCAGTGAACACATTATGAAATATATATATGTGCCTTATTGCTAAATTGTACACCTGAAACTTACTGGATTTCATTAACCAGTGTCACCATAATAATAAAAATAAATTTAAAAAATGGACTTGAATAGACATTTCACCAAAGAAGATATACAAGTGGCTGATAAGAACATGAAAAGATACTTAACAGTCAACATCATCAATCATTTGGGAAGTGCAAATCAGAACCACAATGAATTACTACTTCATACTCATTAGAATGGTAATAATTATAAAAGATGAATGATAATAAATGTTGACAAGGATGTGGAGAAAAGGGAACCCTTTATGTTGCTTGTGAGAATGTAAAATGGTACAAACACTTTTGAACACAATCTAAAGTTTCTTCAGGTATTAAAAATAGAATTACCATTGGACTCAGCAATTCCACACCTATATACTCAAGAGAAATGAAAACAAGTCCACCAAAAGACTTAGATGTGAATATTCATAGAAGCATCATTCATAATAATCCAAAACTGGAAATAATTCAAATGTCCATCAACTATTGAATGGATGGATAAAATGTGGTCTGTTTATACAATGGAATAGTATTCCACAGTAAACAGGAGCAGACTGTTGATATATGCTACAACATGGACATGGATAGATCTGAAAAAACATTATGCTAAGTAAAAGAAGCCAGATATAAAAGGCCATATATTGTATGATTTCATTTATATGAAGTGTTCAGACATGGCAAATCTATAGAAACAAAAAGTAGAGTAGTGGTTGCCTAGAACTGATGGTGTGAATGGAGAGTGACTGCAAAAGGGTATGGGGTTTCTTTTGAGGGTGATGGAAATGTCTGAGAATTAAAGTATGGCAATGGTTCCACAATCTTCTTAAATTTATTGAGACTTGTTTAGACTCAGCCTATGGTGTATCTCAGTGAGCACACCTCTGGAACTTTAAACTCTAAGATCCTCTCCCTGACCACATGTTTCTGTCCCCTAACTCTCATGCCTCCCAAGCCTGCTCTTGGATCTTGCTGATGATCTGAAACTCTCCATCATTAAGACCACAATCCCTGCCTATTCAGCCCAGACATGAGCACTATCCTTTCTTAAGAGCCATCAATCCAGTGGCCCCCTGGCCTTTCTACTCTGTCTCCTTGTTCATCCTCCATCTTGAGTGGCCTTTATTGATTCACCAGTAATAGGATACTGCTGGGGGACCTCTCAAGTGCATTTATCAGAGCCACGATGCCTTTACTGTCTCCAGCCTCTGGACCCTCTCAGCTTGCCCAGCAGCCTTTCATTTTTCTCGTCCCCCTTCCCTAGTTGGTCTTTCTAACTTTCACCACTCTCTTTAAGCTACCTTTCTCTTCCCCCATCCTCCTCTGCTGAGACTCACCCTCCTTGACGGCTATCAGGTGATACTCCTTTGATCCCTCAGCTTCCTGTCAGACTTATCTCTCTGCCTCCACCCTCACTTCCTGCCCAGCAGCCTTTAGAAGGAAATCTAAGCTCTGAATCCCCTCCCCATCTTCTTCCTCCAGCCAAGATCCTGTTCTCATACTTGCTCCTCTGGCATTTGTCAGCCCCCATCTTCTTTGCCAAGTCCCATGTTACAGCCAAGAAGTGATATCTAGGGTCTCTAGGACCTAATAACAAAGTAAAGTCCTTCCTGGGTGTTCCCACTTTAAGCTAGCAGGCTTGTTTTTATTCCCTTGCTGCCTCTTTTTCTCCCCTTCTTCCTTTTCCCCTTCTCCCTCTTGGTGTTCTGCTGTGACATACATTTTTTTTATTCGTGCTTTTTCAGTCCCTTACTCTTCCCTTCTAGCCATTACATATTCATCTGTCAAGACTGGTATTAACTCCTCTGTGAAATCTTCCTAGACCCTTAGTCCAAGAAAGGACTGGCCCTGTCCTTCTTTGAGCCCCGCCTGGACTCAGCACCATGATGCTTCATTGCATTTAGGTTGGCACCCCAGTTTTACCCACTGGGTCATAGCTTCATGAGGGGCATTTTTAAAAAGTGCCCAGTTTATTCACCATCCTGCCCTCCTCCTGCGCCTGGGTGTTCTGTAAATGTTTTCAGACAAATGGGTGCACAAATGCCTGTGTTGCTAAGCCTCTGAGAAGAAAGCAAACGGGAGGAACGTAGTGATAGGAGCAGTCCAGTTAGTGAATAAGGGGCTTTGCTGGGTGCTATGGGTACAATGCCAAGGCAGATGAGAAGGCCCGAACACAAATCATTGCTCACTAAGTGGTGTCAGTGTAGGGCATTAAGAGAAAGAACTTCCCGGAGATACAAAGCAGAAAGAGAACACATCTTCTACAGGGATTGTGAGAAGGGCTGGGTTGCTTAGATGGAGCTTTAAACAGACCTGAAGGATGACATGCCCTTCATCAGAATCAGACAAGGGAAGGATTTGTCAGGGAAGGAATTTCAGGTGAAAGAATAGTAGAAGCAAAGGTGCAGAAATGGAAAAGCAAGGGATGTTTGGAGGTCGGAGGAGGTTCACCTTGGCCAGGTCATAAAGGTGTCACACCCAAGAGTTACAGACCCAGGCGTTCTGCTCAAATCTTTAGAGACACTATCTCTACAATCATCAAAAGTGGCACATGTGGTAGGATGTCATATCATTTTCTCCAGTTTACAGATGAGCAGATAGAGGCTCAGAGAGCTAAGTATCTAGTATGAGGTGCAGAAGTAGGTGGTGGAACAGCTCCCCGAGCCCCAAGTCTGACTCGTAGGCCCACGTGCAAAGGCAGGCAGCACTGTTCAAAGCCTCAAAGGCCAATGAGAAGCTTGTGCTAATAATCTAGGCAGGGGCTCATGACTTTAAATATTCTGTACCTCATACTTGAAAAAGACATATGCACATAGTATTTATGAATGTGTCAGAAGGTTCAGAACCCCCAAAGCCCATCTAATCCATATATCCACTTAAAACCTATTGTCCATACTAGCATTATCCAAACGTGCCAAAAAATGGGAAAACCCAAATGTCCATTAAGTGTTAGGTGAATAGACGAAATGTGGTATATCCATATAATGGAATGTCTTTTGGCAATTTTCATTTATTTATTTTGGGGGCAATTTTAAAAAGAAATGAAATACTAATAGATGTTATAATATAGGTAAACCTTGAAAACAATTAAAGAAGCCAGTCAGAAACCACACATATAGAATGATTCCATTTATATGAAATGATTCCATTTATATGAGATGTCCAGAACCAGCAAATCTATAGACACAGGAAGATGAGTGGTTGCCTAGAGCAGACAAAGGGGGGTGAGGATGGGGCATGGAGAATAACTGGTAAAGGGTACAGGATTTCTTTTTGGAGTGATGAAAATATTCTAAAATTTATTGTGGTGACAGTTGCACAGCTCTGTAGTATCCTAAAAACCTCTAAAGTATACATTTTTAAATGAGTAAATTGTGTGGGTGTGAATTATATCTCAGTAAAGCTTTACATACACACACATACACAGGCCCATACACAGGCTCTGTGTACCTGGGTTGGGTAGGTCTGAAGATGAGAAGACAGACGTAGATCGTACATAACACAGAGCACCTGTGTTTTCTGTTACTTTCTGGCGAGCACTAGTCCCCGTCACTGGGGACTATCTCATGCCAACTCCTGAGGTTCTGAATGATGAGCACACACACAACAGACAGATGCCACGGGGCACTGAGTTCTGACTTTGGGGAGAATGAGTAACTTTGGCGAATGCAGGGTAGGGGTGAGGATGGACTGAATAACCATTTTTAAGACTGCCTCTGGGCAAATTAACCCTCCTCCATCAGAATGGCCCTGTCCAGGCTCCTGTCCCCAGCCTCTTAGCTTATGCCATTCACTTGCTACAAAGAAAACTACCTTGATTTAGTGAATGAGGTCACTGGTAAGAGTGATTCATGAGATAAAAAAAAAATCACTTTTGGTTACTTCGGCATTACGTGTGTCGGATGTGGCTTTCGGGTTAAATGCCTGATCGTCAGCTAGGATTTCTGTGGGAAGAGGTCAAGCATATTTGCTGCCTTCAAGAGACATAGCCCAGCAGATATCCGCACAGAACTCTTATTTGACTACAAACTCCCTAAGATAGGCAGTGCTTTGTGTCATCTATACTGTACCTAAAATTTTGTGTTCTGCCAATGCAGTGACATTTGTGCGGTTTCTCCCTCCTTCAGATGGATGTGGATAAGTCTCCTGTCAGTATCCTCTACAGCCGTCCTGGTTTTTCAGCCACTCATAGTAGGTTTGGTTGTGTATCAGAACATGGTAGTGGGAAGGTTGAGATAATGTCCCAGTTTCCCTCAAACAGAATTATGCTTTGAAAAGCTAAGGATCAAAATAGAATACTGACTAAAAGCAGTTTTATTTTTCAGAGGCAAACATTACCTCTTTGATGTCGTAAACAATCACGAAACAAAAGAATTTATAACCAAGAGCTGACAAAAATCCTGTTTGTCACCGGTTCTATCCTGAGGCCTGATCACTAGAAAGACCCAGTGATTAGAGGGTTGGAACTTTCAGCTCCACCCCCCAAGCTCTGGGGTGGGAGTGGAGGAAGGTCTAAAGATGGAGCTCTATGAAAAATAGAACAGGGAGATTTGGAGAACTTCTGAGGTGATGTACACATCCAGATGGTGGGAGGTGCACCTGGAAAGGGCTGGAGCAGGCAGGGATCAGACAGGACATGTTCAGACTCATGTACTTACTAATCATCCCAGAGGAGCTATCTATTCTTGCCCATCAATCAAAGAGTAGCCATAAAATCTGGAAACATAGCGAATAATAATAATAATTTTACTTTTGTGATAAAGCTGCAATCAATACAATGAAATGATATCTACATTTCTAGATCTCGTGGCCATCAGTAGAAGGAAGGCAGGCCTGTTAGTCTTTGTAAGTCTGTACACATCGAGAGATGAGTTACAATGGAAGTAAAAGGTATGTCTTCAGTGCTTGTCATGAGAATGCAGAGGTGAGGTACCTGTCCCAGGTTTGGAGCAGTTAGGAAAAGGTCACGATCGGTGGTACTAACTCCGGAAGGGAGGGCGATGGGTAAGAATTACCTTTTTTGCTCCCACACACCTGTGAAGCTGTTCTCGCCAAGGCCTCTGGTGCCTACATGGTGGTAGTAGGTTCCCCAGACATTTCTCAGGCCTCATCTTGAAGTCTTGGCAGATAACATCTGACATGGGCAACCACTCCCTCCCTTGAAACTGTTCTCCTAACTTCTGTGACCACATTTCTCCTTCTTTGTTCCTTCTCAGGCTCCTCTTTCAGTTTCTATGTTTCAGATGCCTGGGCTTGATTCTGGGCCCTCTTCTGACACTCTCAGGGGGTGTCATCTTCACAGATGTGCCCATAACACCCAGCTCAGTATTTCTGAGAACCCACTGCCAACCGCCAGTGTGGGCCTGCCACTGGAGGTCTCATAGGCACCTCCACCCTGATCCGCGTAAAACAGAACTTTTTCTCCCCATCACCCCTGAAACCTGCTTTTCTGCTGGAGAGTGGTCCAGGGAGAAAGGATGAAGCTGGGACTTGAGCATAGCAGTGGGAATGGAGGGTAGGGTCCAGCTGAGGGAAATAATACAGACAGCCACATCAGGGAGAGCTTACTGCGTGCCAGTCCTTTGGCTGAGTGCTCACACGTGTCCTCTCACTTAGTCATTTTCACGACAACCCTGAGAGAGGCACAAACAACTGAAATAGCCCTGACAAAATTTGGTGACTGATTAGTGACAGAAAAACTGACAGAAGATGATTCTACTATTTTTTAATTGGGTTTATAAATATCATTTACTTTACTGAAAAGTAGCATGCTAATGCACCTTGATGTGTATCAGTTAGCTTGTGCTGTGTAACAAACTGTCCAAAACTTGGTGGTTTAAAGCAACAACTATTTATTCAGCTCATTATTTTGAGTACTGGCAGAGTGGGTGGTTCTTCTGCTGGTCTCACTGGGCATGCCCTTCTATTTAGCAAGGAGGCTCTGCTCCTGGGTGATAGCAGGCTGTCTGCTGAGGCAACAGAGGAGACTAGGCCATGTGTCTCTCTCATCATCCAGCAAGCTAGCCCAAGCTTGTTCTCATGGTAACTGGGAACTTTTTCAAAAAAAGAATGCAAATGTTCGCGGCTTCTTAAGGCCCAAGCCAGAATTCACGTGTCACTTCTCCCACATTCTTTGGCCAATACAAGGCATTAAATTATCTCAGTCCAAGGGATGGAGAAACAGATTCTGCCTCTTGATAAGGGGAGCTGCAAAGAATTGTGGCCATTTTTTGCATTCTGCCACAGGTTTTAGTAGTATTTAACCCTACCTTCATTCTGAATTTTATTTGCTTTTTACACTATTTTGGCCCAATTTACAAAATCTTCAATTTCTATCTAATTTGTTGTTTCTTGTCACAAGTTCTGTAAACTTGGAAACTAGATAGTCAGACTTCTTTCTACAAATATATATTAATTTAGTAATATAACATGAGAACTGTAGGCAAGCAAGATTAAATAGGCTCTTAGTGAAGGAGGCTTTTGTATAAGTTTTATTGCATGGATTTTATAGCAAATATGATATGGCTTCCTAGAGGTCATATTCACTCAGCAGTGCTTTGCTTTAGACATGTGAGGTGGTGTGATGCCTGCTAGACGAGGTACCCCATAAAAAGAGTCAAGCAATAATGGAACTTCTGGGAGCTGAGAAGGAAAGGAATCTACATTTGGGGTTTGATAAAAGATTCATCTTTTATGCTAATAGTTTAGGTTTCCATGGCTTTAATTCTATTTTGGTTTGTCCTGAAATACAAAGAAACCATAAAGTTTTTAGCTTTCTTACTCTAAGATCAAGGAGCAAGAAAAGGAGTGTGATTTACATCACCTGGAGACCCCTTTAGAATTACTGCAGTGAAATTCATTTAACATCTTATCTAAATAAGCCCTTGTTTTACTTTTTAAAAAAATTCTTTTTTTTGTTTTTTGTTTTCCCTCAAGCTAGCATCACAATTACTCATGAACTGTGTGAGAGGAGAGTCTTTTAACCTTGAGAAAAGAACCTTTGTGTTTTCCATTCTAAGTTCTCCAAGTGTCTAAATGTCTTCTTTCAGAGTATGGCAAAATTGACATTCAACCCAAGTCTGTTGTTTTTAAAGGAACTCTCAGTCGTATTTTAAATTTTTAAAACTGACTTAAAACAGCATTGGAACTTTTGCTTTAAATTCTGATGAGGGCATTGTATTTATCTAGAGAATTTAAAACAGACAGTAAACATCTGTCTGATTAACAAAGTAGGTCAGGTATTTCCAGGAACCTAACGTTTATGCTGTCATTGCCTTGGTGATGACAGCAAAGAGTGGGATGTCTGTCAGGGGGTCAAGCCATGGTCAGAGAAAGTCAGACTTTGTCATGGAACCACTTTAGCTGGGCTAGCCCCAGGAAACCCCAGAAGCCACTAGTGTTCACTCTACAAATGCTCGGCCCCAGTGGGGCTTGCTGTATTAATTAAGAATGTGTCTACTTCTAGATCACATTTACCAACACGTCGTGCTCTCTCCGCCACTAATAATTTCAGCATGATTTTTTCAAGAAAAATGAGTGTGTATGTGTTTCTTAAAATTGAATTTTTAAAGTCCAACTCTTTTTGAGTGATTTTTAGTACTTTAGAAAAATTACTTCTAAAAAAAAAATCACAAAGCTCTATTCAAGGAAGAATACAAATACTTCATTTTTCTTCCAGTAAACAGTGTTCTCTAAAACTCTTAAGCCGAGAGCAAAGGATCATGAAGGATCCTTTCCATACTGCTTTGTGTCCCCTCATCAGTGAATCTTTTCTCAGGCTGAATTATCAGCCAGTATTATCCAATGCATGCCACTAGAAATATACAGAATATCACTCTGTGGAATGATGAGAACCTTGCCTTGAACAAAATGGACAAAGCCTTTCCCTTCATAGAGCCTATGCTGGAAAGAGCTGATAAACCAGTAATCAAACAAATGATACAAATATCAAGGAATGACAATAACTAGAAGAACAAGAAGGGAGTAAAGGGATGGTGAGGGACCTAGAATGGAAAGCCAAGAGTTCAGGAGGTTGACTGTGACTCTCTTTTCTGAGGAGGTGATGATGGAGTTGAGACCTAAGTGTTTGGAAGGCTTTATATCTGGGGAGACAGGTATGGGGAATACTTAATGCACAGTGAGAAAGCTTGGTGTGTTACGGTAAAGGGGGAAAGGTCCAGTGAGGACTTGAGTGAGCAATGGGCAGAGTGGCAGAGACAGGGTCTGTGGGCCATGGTAAGGGAGCTAGAAGCAGGAACATGTGAAAAATCACCTGATTCTCATTTGGCTGCTGTGTGGAGCCTGGGGTTCCACAGTCAACAGAGGAAGTTGGGAGACCTGTGAGGAGGCCGCAGTAGTTGAAGACTGATATGCTCTAGGAGACTGGCTGTAGTAGGGAGAGAAGCAGAGAGATTGTGATCTGATAATGAAATTACAGGCATTTCAGCCATGCTGTCCAGTATGGTAGCCACTCAACTCAGGTGACTCTTTAAATATAAATTTAAATTAATTAAAAGAAGCAATTGAATTCCTCCTTAGCACTAGCCACATCTCAAGTGCTTAATGGCCTCTGACAAGGGCGTGTAGTTACTCTGTGGGGCAGGCAGCACAGAATGTTCCATCATCACAGAAAGCTCCAGCCTCCAAAATTCTTCCCTCCTTTCTCATGGAAGGACAACCGAAGTGCCATATACTTTATTTGGTGACCCTTTATTTAATGTTAATAGCTGAGACTGGAGGGGAATTTTGTCCTGAAGAAGTTCATAGCTGGAGAAATCATTGAGGCCACAAGAGATGTAACTAACCTTGGGTATGGGGTAAGTTGGGGGGAAGGTGCAAAGCACAATACCCACATATCGGAGAGTCTTTTGGGTGAATTAGGAGGCGGGGTCCGTATAGCAGCTGATGGCTCAAAATGGGTGACAGTTTCGGGGAGAAAAGAATAACCAGAACAGATTGTACAGTGTCCAGAAATCAAGAAGCAGTTAGGAGAAAGAGAATGCCAACATCGATCAGCAACTCAGAGTGGCAGTTTGGGGTTATGTCTATCGGTCACAGCGCAGCCAGGGAAGGGGGGCTGCTGGGAGTCGTCTTTAGTAGGAATTAGAGTTTACAAGAGTAAGGGAGGAGCTTGGAAAGTGAAAGTTGGAAGGAGGGTCAGAGAATCAAAGGCGGAAACACTGAACAGCCCTCCCACACTGATCAAGTCGACCCCTTGGGGACCTCAGGAGCAGAGTGCAGCCACGCAAGCAGTACTCTGGGGAGCTCCCGGGACTGACCGTACTCTTGGTCAGCAGGGCAGCCTTCAGGAAGGTGAGCTGGACATGGAGCCGAGGAGACCAAGGAAGCCCTGAACCCACAGGCACCCTGGTCCTATCAGTCCTGGTCTAGCCATGAAAACCCCCAAGATGCAGGCTGCTGCTTCCCTTCCACCTTCCTAATCCCAAGAAGGTCCTCTTTTGGCCACTCTGACCCAGAACCCTCTGGTGGAGGAGATTTAGGGAAATGGTCACCAGCTTTCCAGGAAGACATGTCCGATTCAGCAGAAGGGATGTGAGGGACTGTCTCTTGGATACTTATGAAGTTGAGTTTTAGGTGTGAGAAGGAACCAGACCTCAGCGTCGTTCAGTTCACTCTTTGGTCAGGAATCGGCGTGGCCTCTGTCGGGGACACGGTGTGGAGCCCGTGTCACTCACGCCGTTTTTCATGTGCTGCTCACAGAGCCCTCTCATTCATCTACGTGTGGACCCATCACCCGCCTTGACCACAAAAGTGAAGTGCTGCTGCTCGTTAATACTGTGAAAACGAGGCACCAGCAGATGTTAAACTGATAAAAACCTGGTAAAGCTGTCATTTATAGACGTTTTTAGGATGGACCGAGATGGCTTATCCCGTGGTAAAAACAAGAGTAAAACAGTTTTGAGTACTGTGAAACTGTCATCCTTTTTCTAAATGACTTAATGCAACCGAAGGATAGTTTTTAATCATTGGCTTCCTTTCGTGGGCATGTGAGTGCCCAGATCTTTTTATCTGAGTGGTGTGAGGAGCGCTGCCACTTGCTGAGCGTAGCCCTAGGGCCAGGCGCCGTGCTGACCATTAGACAGACACTGAGTCTTCCTGTCCTCACTGTCGCCAGTTACCAGTGTGAGTTGGGACCTGCCCAAGGTCAGACAGCCAGTAAGTGTCAGGACTAAGATTTGAGCCCAGCTAGGAAATTCTGAGGGAGCCGGAATAAAGGGGACATCTGGAGGCTGGAAAATACCCAAAGGTGTGGAACTAAGGAGCTGTAAGGTGCGTGACAACAAATGTGACAGGGAGCATACCAGGGGTCAGGGCTCAGCAGGTAACAGCTATGTCTGAGTCTCCTCCGGTGTGTCACACCCCCAAGATACAGATGGTCCTCGACGTACCATGGGTTGTGCCCTAATAAACTCACCATAAGTTGAAAATATTGTAAGTCGAAAATGCATTTAATACACCTAACCCACCGAACACCATAGCTTAGCCTCGCCCACCTGAATGTGCTCAGAACACTTACATTAGACTACAGCTGGGCAAAATCTGCAAGCACAAAGCCTATTTTATAATAAATAAACTGTTGAAAATTTCATGTAATTTATTACCCATACTGCTTTTGCATTATTCATAAAGTCGAAATATCCTAAGTTGAACCATCTTAAGTTGGGGACCATCTATATTTGGGCCACTGTGGGTAGCGAGTTCTTTTATTTCTTCCTCTCTCCTTCCCTCCCTCCTTTCTCCCTTTATTCCTTCCTCCCTCTCGCATATATTCTTTCTCTCTTTCTCTCCCCTGTGTGTGAGCTCCCCCTCCTTTGCTTTTCTTCTTTGTTTGTAATAGAATGTTCTATCTATTCAGCCAACTGCTAAATCCTCCCCTATAAGCAAATCCTCGCACCAGCAGACACTGTGTAGACACACCCAAACGTGGCCCTGTTCTTCAGGAGGTTCTCCTCCGCTCTCAGTTTTGTAGCCGAAGCAGCAGCTTCTCACGGAAATTGTCTTTACAGCTTGTAAGATCACCTCTGCTCCTCAAAGCAAGCAAGCCACCCTCACTCTGATGCTGGTGTGAAAACCATTAAAATGCACCAGTTAATATAGACGCCCAACTGGGCAGACTCCCGTCTCTCGTCTCTCCTTCCCCCAACCCCACAGCCTTCCTGAGGGGTTGTTTGGGGATGGCTCCTGGGACCTGTGTGTTCCCTGTGCACATTTTGTGCACGAAGACAACATGGTCAAGCCTTGCCTCTAGGCGGGGAGAGCAAAGGAGGAAAGCTCTCCTCATGGCTATGTTGTTTTTTTTTTTTCTAACACCTGCAGCACCCAGTCTTCCTGGGTGGTCTCCCATCCAAGTACTAACCAGGCACGACCCTGCTTAGCTTCTGAGATCAGACGAGATCGGGCGCGCTCAGGGTGGCATGGCCGTAGACTGGAAAGCCCTTCTCCTTAAAGCCATTCAGCAAGTCTCTTTGTACAAAAGAATCAGAAGAGGCTGGTACGTGGAGATAGGCAATCCTTCAGGACTCAGGACAATTTCAAAACCTTAATGCAACTGAAACAGCGTTGTCCAGTAGTGCCATGTGTGGCTGCTGAAGCCGGTCAGAGGGACCAAACACGTATGTTCCTGATGCAGGAGTGGGTATTTGGGAGCCACTTATTATTTCTCCCACCCAGTCCTTACCCGACTTGGCCAGTCATCTCAGCAGAACGCTGGAATCCAGACTGGCCTGGGTCTGGCTCTCAGGCCCAGACCCTGGAGGGAGAGTGCATTTATGGGGTGTTTCCTGCCTCGGCCGCTGCTGGCTGACATATGCATCCCAGCTCTCCCATTCATCAGAGGTAGTGTAGCTGGGGTTGATGGTTTCTCTTTCTCTTTCTCTCAAGGGTCAAGTGTGGATTAACGGCTTTAACCTGGGTCGCTATTGGCCAGAGCGAGGCCCCCAGATGACCTTGTTCGTGCCACAACATATCCTGGTGACATCAGCCCCAAACACCATCGTAGTGCTGGAACTGGAACGGGCACCCTGCAGTGACGACTGCCCAAAACTGTGCACCGTGGAGTTCGTGGACAAGCCGGTTATCAGCGAAGCCATGACCTACAGTCATCTTCAAAACTTGAGCCGGGACCGTGTATAATGACTCAAGGCCATGACCCTTTGGAATTCTAGCCTTTCACATACCTCACACATCCCCTTGCAGTGGCACCATTCACGGGAGAGTTCAAGTGGAAAATAGATTGAGCTTGTGTGTTTCACCTGAGGTTCCCCTGTAGCCTGACAGGGGCCACCGTGGCTGGGGGACGGGGGTAGAAGCACATCAGTGCACAGGTGTGTTTGCGGAGTTGGAATGGAGGCTTTCGAGGTGTTTCTGATTTTTATTTTGGAAGAATCATGTTGTCTTTTTTGTTAAATAAAATTTGCATTCATGATCTTACCGTTTTTAATGTTGAGCGGGTATTAAATTAGAGGTTCTGATTTATATCATAACTAGACTTGAGTGGGCTGAATTAACCACTTCAGTAAGTTGAGGTTCAAAGGCGTGGAAAATCGTCTTGATTTGATCTGGTGGACTGCTACTTTTCTGATCTTAATTGAAGTTCAGTCCCATTTTGCGTGTTTAAATGTAACAGCTGCACCCATCCACACGACACAGGACTGCACACATGTCAGTAGACAAGCATACACATGCTGTGTACATACATGGATATGCAGGGACGTGGTGGTGTGTGATATGCATGTCCTGCCCAGGGCAGTAGCTCTCTTCTGTGTTGCTCTGTCCTACACCACTCCCAGTTCTGAGCATATTATATATTTCATTCACTCCTCCCTCACAAAAACTCTGGGGAATGTATTGTCATCTTCCCTGATTTAGTAAGTCACATGGCTGTAAGTGGTAAAAACAGGGTTTGAACCCATGCCATATGGCTCTGGTGTCAAGACACACATTACACACATAATATGTCAACACATGCTTATGTTCCCATAGGAAAGGATTGGAACAACATAAACAAATACATTAATGTGATCACATCTGGGTGGTGTTTAGGAGATGGCTCACTTTTTCATTTTTGCTTCCCTGTGCTTTAAATTCTTTACATAGGAGATGTAACATTTTTTAAGGGAGGAAGAAAGGAAAGATTTCGATGCTAATCTACAACACAATTTCATGATAGTATGTTTTTCATCTCACAGACATCAGTAATGAAGATCTAGGAGTCAACAGGGAGTTTTGAAACTCTGGTCGAGCCAGCTGTGGGAGTTGAGACAAACTGAGACTAGAACTATATGTAGAGCTTTTTCCCACACCATCTTTTTCTCCGTATTCTGCATCACGTGACATTTGGGCATCCCACAGAGTGAAGGAGGTACTACATAGACCCACTTCTTCATTTCATTCCTTTTCCTTCCACTGTTAAGTTACCAAAAATTTATAAAGTAGTGCTCAAGAATTGTGTCCAGTGATCAGCTTTGGAAAGAAATGTGAGGTGATTCCTTTTAAGGCATCTTATACATAGGGAAACTGTGCCTCCCCTGTCTCAGAGGCCAGCGTGGAGTCTCCAGAAGGCTGAGGTAGTGGAGTGAGGTCTCCTCATCGAAGTGTGCGCTTTCCTTCCATGCTCTCATCCTGTCTTCAGATCCACCCTGTAAGGAAGGCAGCAGTAAACCCATTCTACAGATGAAAACATTTAAAGTTTCAGTGAGAGGCAAAGTTGGATTCCAGTCTGGTCTATCTCCATCCAAAGCCAGAGTATTTTGCCTTATCAATATGAAGCAATCTTTTGGAGTTTCTCCCCTTTCTATAGCACCATGACTTCCCTTGTCCAGGATGTCCTGTTCTGGAAAACAGGATCTTAATACATAAATAGTAATACTGCCCTGGACTCTACTTCCAACCCATCCAACTACGTATCCTAGCTCTGAGGGGCATTTACCTTCGACAGTGTCATTCTCAAAATGTGATGTGCCTTCGGTCACTCCTGATTCCTAAACTCTGTGTATGGATGGTACCTTTGAAAATAATAAGGGCAGTACCTTTACCGCCTGCTATGTAAACCTTTTATATTAATTTCTTTAAGTTGATTTTAATTTTCCAGAACTTTTTGAGCAGGCTTGTGCTAACCCAGCCAAAACACTGATGATCTTGGAATATCACCATATTTTTAATCATCCTCGTAATGAACATCGTGGCCTTTCCTTTGTATCATTGGTTATATGTATCCCACATTTATAAGATCTTTAGAACATCTTATTTTAAAACAGTTGCATTAAATTGTAATACACTTACCATAAAATTCCCCCATATTAAGGTATAGTTTGATGAGTTTTACAAAACTGATACAGTGGTACAGCCATCTCCACAATCTAGAATAAGAGAACTTCTTTCACCCCAGAAAGTTTTCCTGTGTGGGATGTCTCCATTCCCACACCCCATACCAGGCAACCACTACTCTGTTTTATGTCTCTATAGTTTTTCCTCTTATAAGAACATCCTATAACTGAGGTCACAGTACGTAGTCTTCCGTGTCTGACTTCCTTCACTTAGCATAATGTGTTGAGGATCATCCATGTTGTAGCATGTTCAGGAATTAGGTCCTTTCTAAGAAGTGTTCCACTGTGCGGACATGCCACATTTTTGTCTATCCATTTGTCAGTTGATGAGCATTTAATAAATTATTTCCAATTTGGGTCCATTTTGAATAATACTAATCTGACATTCATGTATAATTCTTTATGGGGTCGCACGTTTTCATTTATTTTGGGTAGATACCTCGGAGTGCAATTGCTTAGTCATATGGTAAATACATGTTTAACTTTTTAAGAAACTGGCAAGCGATTTAAGAACATCTTTTTTGAGGCTAGTGAGGAATGAAGAAGCGGCAGAGTTGCACTCAGCAGAGCCCTGTCTGTTCCGGAGATGGAGGATGGAGTCTCAAGATTCCCTCTCCGCCTCAAGATGTTCTCTCTCTCTCTCTCTCTCTCTCTCTCTCTCTCTCTCTCTCTCTCTCTCTCTCTCTCTCTCTCTCTCTCTCTCTCTCTCTCTCTCTCTCTCTCTCTCTCTCTCTCTCTCTCTCTGTCTCTCTCTCTCTCCCTCCCTCCCTTCCTCCCTCCCTCCCTCCCTCTCCTCCTCTTCTCTCCCCTCCCCTCCCGTTCCCTCCCCTCTCCTCTCTCTGCCTCTGTTAGTCAATCTGTCTTCCATTTCTCAGCAAATCCAGTTTATTCAGAATGAAATCATTTACCTCTAAGCCGAGTTTGGTTTTTTTTCATTGTTTCCCCAACAAGCAAGATGTCTTCTGTCAGATGACACAAATAGGAAATGATCTTGTGTGATCTTTGTCTCTTGCCTTTTGAGAAAAAAAAAAAGTCATTTTTGAAAATTGCCTTTTTAGTCAGTGCGAGGGATTCTGTCTGGGCTGTGGTAGAATAGACAGTGGGGACCAGTCGCTCATGGGCTGGGAGGAGTGCTCAGTGTCCAGACGACTGGAGTAAGGTGGTTAGGGGTTAAGCCCAGCACTTGTTCTTGGTCTGACTGAAAGCGTTACTTTCTGGGGTGTCCCTTGCCTTCCAGCCTTCTGACCCCAAGGCTGGGTAACTGGACACCCACAGCCGTCTGGTTGTAAACGCCCAGTGAAGATTCTGAGCTGATTACAAGTAGACAGTTGCTCTACTTGCGTCCCAAGGGGATTTCCCCCCATGCGAGGAAGCCTCCCACAGCTTCAGTCCCCTGAACTCCCAAGCCAGCAGCATTGTCCACCCAGGTGAAACAGGACAGACTCGGGAACAGAAACATATCCCCAGAAACACTTGGGGACAGTCACTCACCGTCAGCATGATCTCAAACAAGTGGTTCAATTATAAGCCTCAATTTCCTCATATCCTAAGTAAGGCTCCCAACTCGTGGGGGTTTTTTAAAATCAAATCATTAAAGCACCTGCTATGTAGTAGGTGCTTACTGAATGCTAGTTTGATTCTTTCCCTTCACATTCCTCCATAGAAGCCGGTGAGTGACCTTGTGGTACCCTGAGGGACAAGGGGAGAAGAAATATCTTCTAGGACACACCATTGTTTCCCTGTAACCCTTTGTATTCAGTTCAGCAACTTGGTTCTTCTGACCAGCCACTTTGCTTGGGTAAAGGATATGAAGGTGAAAACCCAGACACAGGCTGGAAGGTAGAGGAGGAGGCTCCACAGAACAGGAGAAAGTGCATCACCCTCCAAGGCCCTCTAGCACTAACCTGACATTGCTGGGGGTCAGGGGCAGCCTGAGCCTACGGGAAAGACTCGAGATTGAGTTTGGACTGCAGAGACTTTAATGTGGACTTCCTCAGTGTTCCACTTCCTTGTCCTCAAAACTTAAGCAACTTTCCAGTGCCAACATACTGAATTTATAGCCCAAAGGGCATTTCTCATCATTGTGTACTGTTTTGGTTGTCATCTGTTGCTGCCTATCAGATCACTTCAACAAGTTTGCATAAGTGGCATAAAAAAAACAACTATTTTTTGATGTGCATGATTCTACGAATTAGGAATTTGCACAGGCAAACTCATGGTGGTCTTTGTTCCTTGATATCTGGGGCCTCTGCTGGGTACTAGAATCATCTAGGGGTTCCCTCATCACATGCCTGGCATTTGGGCTGGGCTGACTTGAAGTCTGAGCTCAGTTGGGACTGTCAACTGAAACATCTCTATGTCACCGTTTCCTGTGATAGTGCTAAATAATAATAATAATAAATAACACTCATAAAGTACTTCTAACATTTAATTTTGCATACAGTATCTCACTGAGTCCTAATAAGAATTTTTGGAAGAAATATGGCTGATGACATGCAGCCCAATTTACAGTGTAGGAAAATTGGTAGGTAAGAAGGATTGTGATTTACCCAAAATTGGGGGAGTGGGTGTGTAACTGAGACTCTTGCCTCTAGATCCTGTGCTTTTTTCCCCACAGGCAGGTTGCCTTGATTGGTTAAGCTGCAAGGAAAAAGTTTTGTATTCCATTTGCAAAAACTCAAAACACAAAAGAGTAATATTTCTTTCAGCCATGCTTCCTGGCTTGCAATCAAGCCTGGTGTGAGCGGTGGCCCCAGGTTTTGGTGAATGACCCATGAGACTCTGAGTGTGTGTGTATGTGTGTGTGTGTGCATGCTCATGTGTGTGGTGAGCAGAATGGCCTATATGTGTGGGGCCCCAGTGGATACAGATCAGGAAGTGAGGAATCCTCCACACTGCAAGATGGCGTGCTCCCACAGCCAGGCCCCCTCCTCCCCCAACAAAGCCCACCCTTGTAGAGTCCAGCCTCTCTTCTGATTTAATTTGTTCTTTGACACTCAGCAAATTCTCAAGGAATTTAGCTGTAAAGTTCCATGAGCAGTGGATCTCTCTGAAAGAGAGATGTTACTTGGAATTGTAGCTGAGAAGTCAAACGGTGACTCTTAATTTTTCTCCAGGAGGAGCTCTTCCACAGTGACTGAGGATACTGGGAGTGGACAGAGAAGCACTGCAGATTGGCATCAGCTTGAGCCCTTGGGATGATAAGACCTCACAACTTCCCTTGCAGGAGACTAGGCTCCTATGTCCACTCTCTGCCATGCTTGGTAGATACCAACACACATTTGCAAAGAACAAATGTAGTAAAGTACGCAAGGGACCACACTAAAGAGTGAATTTGTAGTAGATGAGATGTCCTTGGACCCTTCCCAGACCCTGCCATGAGTTTTTCATGGTTTTCTATTCTAAAAATGAGATTGCCTGGAACCTAAATGCCAAATCCTTCCACTAGATGGGATTTTTACAGTACAGTATGTTCTCTCTTAACATTGTCGATAGATTCTTGAAAGCTAAATGACACATGACAAAACCAACTTTACCATAGGCTAATTGATATAAACAAGAGTTAAGTTTCTATGGCATCTCAGCATTATAATGAAATGACATTGAACAAAATGATGTTATTTAAGGACCTGCTATCCTTGAATATCCACAAGAAAGAGGAGCTAGATGGGCATAGGACTAGTTCTGTTTATCTCTCTATTAAAAGATTCTATGATTGCCTGAGGAGCTGACAATAGGCAAGTATTTATTGGAATATGTCTTCTAGGCCCTGTCCTGAGGTTATTGTAGGTTCATGTTGGTCTCTTTACAAACTCCCCAGAAGCCAACCTAGTTAAAGATTAAATTCTGATTGTTTGGAGGACAGAAGTGGAAGATAGAAAGAAAGAAGATTGAGATAATCATCTGATTTTTTCCTCTCTGAACATCAGAATTTTTCTTCCTAATAACTAGAAAGGAGCCACCAATCTCAGGTATTCAAATAGGGCCACACTTTTGAGAATAACTCCTCACTCTGGTATAAAAGTTTAGTAGCTATGTTGCCTATGTGGTAACATATGTAGAATGCAAAAAACAGACGGCAGCTGTGAACCAAACTTTTAGCCCCTTCTCACTGAGCAGAACCCTTCAATATCATCTTGGTCTCAACTGCTCCTTTTTCTCTTGGTAACAAAGCTTCTGCCCCCACATTTTTGTACACTGGAATTGTTGCTTCTTCATTTCAGATATCCTATCACTCAAGTCCTTGGTCTTTAAACCTAAAATTTCTCCAAGATCTATTCTTTATGAAAATGTTATTAATCTCCAATGTGTTCTACAAAATTGCTTGTAGCCTACATCTCTTTGTTAAGTCAAGGATAACCTTCATGCATTCACTCATTCATTCACTCAACTGTTAGTTAACTACCTAATATATATTAAGCATTGGGGACAAAATGGTAACAACTTTACAATCTCCTCTCTTGATCTCTTTATTTTTAATAGTATAGAGCTACAATCAATAGCAATAATAATAAAAACACGCCTTCAAGGTCCATGCCTTTAAGAGGTTTATAGTTCATAAGAGAGATAAGTAAACAGTTTCAATGTAATCTCATGGGCACCACCATACAGGATACTTCAGAGTGGGAGAACAGCACAGGAGGGGTTCACAGCCTAGGCCCAGGCAGTCAAGGACCCCATTTTGCAGCAGAACCTACAACAAAGGTTCAAGCACATCTGGTTTATAGAGGGGCTGTTATAAGGACAAAGGGAGTGAGGGGAGAATATGGGGCAGGGGAACAAAGATAAGCAAATGGATTACTTTCAGCTTAAAACAACTGTTATCTTGTTCATAATTCTCCTGGGCAGTCCTAGTGTGGGCCAGGCACGGCTGATGTTGGTTTGGCTCACTCATGTGTGTGAGGTCAGTCAGTAGATCAGCTTGGGCTGACATATTAACTGCACCACAAAGGTGGTCTCACCTTGAGTCAAAGGGGCCAGACTTTTATATCTCCTCACCACGCCAACCACTCAGTGGGTATAGACTGCCACTGAATGGGAGGAAGAACTACTTGTGTTATGGGAAGGTGGTGGGGAATTGGCAAAAAACAAGAGAAGAGGGCATGTATGAGCTGTTAGCAGCCAGTGGGGACTGGGTACACCAGTCCATAAAGGATATTTGGATAGATATCATCAGCATCTGCTATAAGTCTCTAAACTGAAACCTGAAAGACAAGTAAGAGTTAGCCACATGAAGGGTGGGGGATAGGGACATGGGGACATTCCAGGTAAAGTTAACAGTATTTGCAGATGACCAGAGCTAAGAGAGAGCCAGGCACAGAAATGTATGTGATGGGGATGGACAGTGTTGAGAACACACGAGGCTGCCGTGGAATCAGGAAGCTAGATGTAAAGTGTCTTACATGATTGTAGAATGAGGATAATATTTTTGATCTGTTAGCCTAATATTTCTGTTTCAGACAGTATAGGCTGAGCCATGTTATATAACAAACAATAACCAAAACTTAGTAGTTTAAAACAAGATTTATTTCTCATACTTGCTACGTGTCCTTTGCCAGTCAGTTGGAGGTCTCAGTTTCCTTTCTTTTTTTCATGCAAGGAAACTGACAGAGCAGTGAACACCTGGAACATTCCTCCCACAGTTGTCAAAGCAGGCTAAAGAGAATGTGAAAAAATCACACAATGACTTTTAAAGCTTCCACGTGGAAGTTATACCAAATACAAAACAAAACAAAAAAATAGACTTTAATTTAAAAATATCATTAGGAATAAAAAGTACCATGAAAATTATGAAATTACTATTTATCAAGAAGATATATTATTCTACACATTTATACATAAAATAAAATATATAAAGAAAAAATGATTGAACCACAGTGAGAAATTAACAATCCTTATCAGCATTAAAAAGCTGATGAGATAGTAAGAAAGAAAGATAAAATATTCTAAGATATTTTTGTATTTGATGATCCAAAGTAAACTTAAGGAGAAATTGAAAATTATTTTGGATGGGTTCATGAGATAAGGGGCACAGAAGTCAATGTCTAGCACTCATAAAAATTGGGAAGTTTAATAACTGACCGACCCACATTAAACTGGGTGGCTACAGTTCTCAGGGTAGGAATGGAATAAATGGAAACGACATTCCAGTCTCTGAATTCTCAGAAAAGATTAATACAAGTACCTTGATGCTGAGCTAGGTAGGAATAACTGACAACCTACCCCTGATAGGTGGCGAGCACAGGCAGGGATTTATGGTTTAAATTTGCATCACTGGGATAGTCCAGTAATTTCAGGCAATGAATTAAAGTATTATACAAGACTGATAATGCCCCTTTATGTCTGATAGAAGCAAATTTAAAATATCTCTGGGTTAAGAGCATCTTCATTTTACATCTTGAGACATTCCTCTAAATAATTTTCAAGGTTGAAGAGCAGTTACAGCCAAATGTAACCAAATACACACACACAAAAAAACAAAGCAATATAAATAAGAACCAGCAGTAAAGAACCCACATAGGCTTCAGATATTGAAATTATGAGCATACTTTAAAATGAGTATTTTAGGACTTAAAGACAAATAAACAACCTTAAAAATATCTGCAGAAGATAGGAAACTCTATGATGGGGCATCACATTGTTGTAAAAGAGCTGAACAAAACTTTTGGAACTGCAAAATAAAATAACCAAAGTTTAAAACTCAATGTATGGGTCAGGGAGCTGGTTAGACACAATAGAAGAGAAAATTAGTGTGTGTGTGTGTGTGGGGGGGTATTAGAAGAAATAATATAAAATGTAACATAGAAAACAAATGAAAAGGATGGGGGCGTTGTTAGAGACATGGGGGATAAAGCAAGGTGATGTAACAAATGTTTAATCCGAAGTCCAGAGGGAGAAGATAGAGAAAATGCAGCAGAGGTAGTATTTGGAGAAATAATAAATGAGAATTTTTTGGAATCAATGTAAGGTGTCATTCCATAGATTCAAGAGGCCCAACAAATCCCACACGTTTAAATTAAACAAAATTTTACATCTAAACATATCATAGCAAAACTGAAGAATACCAGCAACAAATAGAAGCATCTTAAAAATAGTCAGAGAATAAAAATTACCTTTAGGGAGTGGCAATAGACTGAAAAATTTTTTTAAAGCAAAATAAAAGACCAAAGATAATATAGTGATATCTTCAATGTACTGAGAGGAAACAACTACCAACCTAGAATTCTATACTCTACAAAGTTATCTCTCAAGAATGTTGGTAAAATTAAGACATTTTTTGAGAAGCATAAACAGAGACTCTCACGAAAGAATATACTTAAACACATACCTCAGGGAAAGTCTGTAAGTGACTCTAAAAGAAGGGTCTAGGATGTAAAAAAGAGTAAAAAGCAAAAATAGTGGTAAATCTGTTCATAAATGTAAACAAATATTAAAATCATGATATAATCATAATAATGGCTAGTAAACCCCACATTTTTAAATTATAATATACAAAAACAAGAACTATAAAACAGGAACAATATAAATAAAGTCTTCTACTTTGTTTTGTTGTGATGGTTGTTTGATTTGAAAGCTTTTGGGGGTGATATCTATAATAAGGACATAGGTAAATTTATTTTAAACTTTGAAATTTTGAATATACTCTACCAAAAAAAGGCAAGACATGAGTGGAAAAGTAACCTGTGATAGGAAGTATAAATAAAAACTATGAAATAAGATTTATACATAAATATATCAGTAATTTCATAACTATAAATAAGCTAAATACAACAATTAAAAGACCCAGATTGCTAGAATGGGTCTTTCATAGACTAACTATATGTTCTCTGCAAAAAAGCAAGTTGAAAATATAGGATACCAAGCAGTTGGAAGTTAAAAGATGGAAAATGCAAATCAAAACACAAACAAACTTGTATAACCCTTAGTATCAGACAAAATATCTTTTAAGAAAAAAAGAGATACAGAGTTCTTATCATAATGATAATTTTTAATTCACCATAAAGATGTAAATATGTTTGTATGTATCTAATAACATGATCTCAAAACATGTGAAGCAAAAATGTATACATTTACAAGAAGACATTAAATCCAAAATCATAACAGAACATTTTAACACACTTCCCTTAACATTTAATTGGAAAATGAGATAAAATATTAGTTAAGCCGAATGTTTGAGTTACATGATCAACAAACAACTTAATGGATAGATGTAAAACTTGACCCCCAAACTGAACTATGTGTTATTTATCAGCAACTATGGAACATTTATAAAAATTAGTATACATTGGAGTCATGAAGCAAATCTCAATTAGTTTCACAGGTCTAAAATAGATAGGACATACATCCTGAACTCAATACAACTAAAGTGGAAATCAACAATCAAAAATTAAGCAAAATATTCTCATATACTTGAAATGAAGAAATATACTTCTAAGTTACTGATGGTTTAATATTAAGAATTTTAAAATATAGTTTGAACTGAGCAATAATAAAAGTATTACATATAAAAACTTGTGAGATACAGCCAAAGCTGTATTTAGAGGAAAATTATAGCCTTAAATGTGTTTATTGGAGAAGAAAAAAGTCTGAAATTTAATGAACAGAGCATCTTCAAGCAGTAATAAAGTAAAACTAACAAAATAAACCCAAAAATATCAAATAAATAAATAAAAGCAGAAATTAATAAAATAGAAAATGTACATTTGAGAGAGAGCATCGAAAAAGTCAACAGTTATTTATTTCATACTAATAAATTGATAAACTTAGAATAAAAACACTTCCTTAAAAAGAACGTTTGTGTTTTAGCCCTAAAACTAAAGAAAATCTTCTTCCCTTCATCAGTAAAGTCTGAATCTGCCCATCAGACAATGCACATTGACTTCATTGAGT
>PVKZ01000874.1:92883-149815 GCA_004027375.1 Macroglossus sobrinus
CTTCCCTTCCCTTCCCTTCCCTTCCCTTCCCTTCCCTTCCCTTCCCTTCCCTTCCCTTCCCTTCCCTTCCCTTCCCTTCCCTTTTCTTTCCTCTCATGACCATCTCAGATTCATTTCATATAGAGTTATTTCACCTGGCTAAGCAAGGCCTCCATTGGGAAGAGCTGCCTCTCTGCTGAGTTGTCCCAAAGAGTATTTTGCCTTGAATTAGTTCATCCATTCAAAAAAGAGAAGCTTGGACTTTTTGCAGGATTATTACAAAATTCCTATTGTATCAGAGTCCCACAGACTCCTCTATTGCAGGAGTCTGCAATACAAGAACTTATTTCCCTCCTCAACTCTTAAAACTTAGAAAAAAATAATTTGATTGCTGTTATTATGGAAAGTGGGGGAGGGAGAGAATTGTTCTTTTCAACTCCCACTTTAAAAAGCACATCTGTAAAGCCCCTCCATCTTCATGCTAAAAGTGCTAATAATTTCACAATCAGTCTTTTTGGGAAAAAATGCCCCCTTCTGAAAAAGAGCCTGTTGTTTTTCATGCTATCTATGAACATTAAGGTAGTGATCTTACCCAAAGGTTTTAATAATGGGTAATTTCCTGTTTTTGTGACACTTGTTCTTCATATTTTATCTTGACTCTTCCATTAGCTTAACTGAGATACTGTGCTGTGGTAGTCGTGGAGTTTTTGCAGTGTAGTCCTAGTTCACAAGGCAAGAGTTAATGATAATCAAAAAAACAAAAAGAGAGAGAGAGAAACTTAACATTCTGTAAGTAGGCAAAGGACACATAAATAAATATCCAGGGCACTGTGTCAGAAACCCAGACTTGTGGTTTAGAGCCATGTTGGTAAAACATTCTGTGAGCCTTGAGGACAGAAGAAGAAATGGCTAGAACAGAGAGTAAACTCCCCCATGTCCTCCTAGAGCTGTGTTTTCCCGATGTTTATTAGTGCAGGGGCTGTTAATTCTTTCTCAGGTTACATCCCCTCGTAATATTGTAGTTATTTATTTACTACTGACCATGAGAGCCTTCATGATAAGTCCCATTTTTTCAACCTTGTTTTCATTCTTGTTTCCTTGGCAACCAGTGCAGCACATCTAGACCATAGTAGGTCCTCAAATAATGCTTTCTGGATTAAAAAAAAAAAATGCTTCTGTAGTGACATTCACAGATTGAGAGTGGGTCTACACATTTCCCGCACTCCTTTACAGGCATGTCTAACATAGACGTTGACTGAGGTGTCTTTCTCTTTAAAAATCTAGATAAAATGTATCTTTAAGACCTCCCCCAAGATTCCTGTGAACCCCCAGGGGCTTGTTTTCTTAGTTTCCTCTGGCTAGACATTCTGCCTCTGCTTCCACTGAATTAGTTCAGCTCATGAATGCTCTCTCACCATCCCACACATTCTTTTGCGTATCTTGACTCAAATGTGGAACTGAGTCCCTTGAGTTTCACATAAACCTCGCCCACATTGGGTCTTTTTATCTTTAGAACATTACAGAGTTTTTGAAGAGATTGGGGTAAGTGGTGGTCTACACTGCAACAGCCTAAGCTCTGTAGGATTCCAGTTTTTATGAGACATTCTACCATCACCAAAATTGCTTGGCCATCATCCTTTTATCTTCACTTCTTTCTTCTTTGTATACTCCCACCTCTGAATTTCTAATTATGTTTAAATTAAACATGTCTCATCTTTATTCCTGAAATGACACATGCTCTCCTTTCTCTTCCAGGTCCACCTTCTTAGGAAGGGGCCCTGAGAGGCATGAGGCTTCCATGAGCTAAGAGGAAAAGAGGAGTCAGAAGGAAAGTGAAAAATTCAGATGCTAATAAGCATCCCCGTGACAAGTCCTAGCACTGCCCCCTCCCATGGATTCCCTCGGGGCTAGGAAGCACCAGAGAATCCCTACTAAGGTTTTGAGAGTTAAGTAAATAGTGCTTTTGAGCCATCATTTCCAAGGTCAAGCCTGGGGAGGAAACAAAATCCCTAAGTTCCCCATCATGGTGCAAGTGTGGAGGTAGCACAGCATGGGTGTTTGCATGTGAGCCAACGGTTCCCATGAGCCAGACATGGAGTGAGAGCATTAGGATGGTTTCCCATGCCATCTAGAGCAGCATGAAGTAGCAAAGGCTCTAGGCAACCCCACTAAGGCTTCTGAGACCACAGAATACAGCAGGAGAAGAGGGAGGTTTTCCTGTGTCCTGATAGGAAGGTCAAGGGATCTGAGAAGCAGCCTTGTGGAAGTCCTGTATTCAAGAGTGGATCAACTCAGCAGGTCACTTCATGGATTGGTGCTTGAGGCCCAGACAGGATGAGGTGCATGTAAGCAGGTGCTGAAATCAATGGGTGACCAAGACCAGAGTCCCTTTCACAAAATTGTTATACCAAGTGTTACTGAGGGAAAGGGGAGTGGGTGGAACATTGAACTGATTGAGCTAAGTCCTTGCTTTCTGGGAGAACTGGGGCTTTGGAATAGAAATTAAGTTCGGTTCTAGAAGGAAGTTTCCTGTTGGGGTGTGTGTGTGTGTGTGTGTGTGTGTGTGTGTGTGTACACACACACACACACACACACATACTCCTAATATCTTTGGGTGAGATCAGCCTTTCTTCATGTCAGTAAATGTTTTAGAATCTTTTTGTTCTTTGTTAGTGGGTGTTTTTGCTTCCTCAAAATAGACCAGAATATTTATTTTAAAGTATCTTTCATATTACTATATTGAGTTCATCTCAAGTGCTCTTGTTTTGATTATTGATCTTGTTCATTGTTTTAGAGTTATATTTCTTCCTTGAACAATGGAATTTTGATTTGCATGCTCATTGTGGATAGGGGATTTTCTGTTAGCTTATGAGATTTGTTTCTCTCTGCCTCTCTCTGTCTCGCTGTGTGCTCCTTCGTCCCTGTGTAAGAATTTTGAGGTTGCCTCTGTATTGAATGCTGTTGGCGCCCTACCCAGAAGCCTTTGCCTTTTGGTGCACCTCTTCCCTAGCTCCTTTCCCCGGAGATCTACTCTTGGCTTAATTAGGGAGATGCCTTGCTGACATGGGGATACAAAAGACCACAGCCATTGCCTCAAAGTAGGAATAATCCTGTGGTACAATTCATGTTCCAGAGCCCCTGAGGAACAAGGTTGATGCAGGGAACTCGTGATGGTTAATGTTAAATGTCAACATAACTGGGCCATGAGATGCCCAGACATTTGCTCAGACATTAATCTAGGAGTGTCTGTGAAGGTTTGTGGATGGATGAAATTAACATTTAAGTCAGTAGGCTGAGTAAAGTAACTCGCTCTCCCTGACATGGCTGGGCCTCACTCCATCAGTTGAAAATTGGAATAGAACAAAAAGGCTGACCTTCGCATGAGTAGGAAAAGATTCCTCCTGCTTGACAATCTTAAACTAGGACATCAGTTTTTTTCTACCTCTGGACTCAAACTGAAAATTGGCTTTTCCTGGGTCTCAAACCTACTAGATTTCAGACTGGAATCACACCTTCAGCTTGTCAGCTCACCCTGCAGATCTTGAGATTCGTCAGCTTCCATAATTGCATGAACCAATTCTTTATAAAAACTATCGCGTGCTCTCTCTCTCTCTCTCTCTCTCATTGGTTCTGTTTGCTGGAAAACCCTGATACAGAACGCATCCTTGCTTAGCTTCTTCCCCTTCCTATCCAACATCACTACCTCCCCTTCTCCAGGGAGCAGTCCCAAATAAATCACTTGCACTACAATCCTGTATCAGCTTCTAGGGAACTCAACCAAACTTCCTTCCACTAAGCAGCTTAGGGTCCATCCAGAACCAAGTGTTATGTTGATGGTTGGATCTCAAATCCTGTACTGATTTTGGAGTATCACAGATCTGATCATTGAGCCATGGGCTTGGAGGCTGGTTTGAATCTTAGCTGTGAGTTTGTGCTTATCCTCCAGCCTAATGAGGCCTACAGCTGCCAACCAGCAGACTCGAGGTTTCCATCTCAGAGGTGCGGTAGTCCTATCCTGCAATAGCCACTTGCTTCAAGCCCCACCACCACCATGTTGTTTGAAGCAGTTATCCCACAGGATCTACTACCAGCTTCAGGTCCCTCAAACCAGCAGACTCGAGGTTTCAGCTTTGCTCATGGCTTTGCTTTTACTTCCCAATTCTGGTCTTCATAGATGCTTTATCCAAACATTTTTCTGCAATACTTTTTTTTTTTATTGATGTTTCATTTGCATCCCATAAAACATTCAAGTTTTTAAGTGTATAATATAATCAAAACTGATAAATATGTCTACCCAGGTCACCCACACCCAATAAGACATAGGAAATTTTCATCACCCAGATTATTCCTCTGTACTCCTTTGCAATTGACACTCTACCACACACAGGAGGCAACCACTGCTATGATTTTTTACGCCATTGATTAGTTTTTGCCTGTTCTAGAACTTCGTAGAAATAAAATCATACAACATGTGCCTTTTTGTGTCTTGCTTCTTTTGCTCAACATAACATTCCTGAGGTATATCGATATTGTTGCATACATGAATAAATCCTTCATTTACATTGCTGAGTAGTATTCCATTGCATGAGTATATCAAGTTTATTTATATATTCTCCTGCTAGTGGATAATTGGATTACTTTCATTCTTGACTACTATGAATAAAGCTATTACAAACATTAAACATTTTTATTGAGCTATAATTCACATACTATGAAATATATTCATTAAAAACATACAATTCAATGACTTTTAGTATATTCTCAGAGTTGTATAACCACCACCAAAATATGTTTAGAATCTTTTCATCACCCCAAAAAGAAACCCCATACCCAGTAGCAGTCATTCCCCATCTCCCTCTTCTCCCAGCCCTAGGCAACCGACTAATCTACTTTTTGTCTCTATAAATTTGCCTAACCCAAGGTCATTAGATTTATAACTATATTTTCTTCTAAGAACTTTGCAGTTTTAGTGCTTACATTTAATTCTGTGATCTATTTTAATTCATTGTGTTGGAGTGAAGTAGTGGTAAAACTTCACTTTTTTGCATGTGGATATCTAGTTGTTCTAACACCGATTGTTGAAAATATCATTCTTTCCCCCATTAAATTATCTCGACACCCTTGTCTAAAATCATTTGGCCATAAACATGAGGGTTTATCTCTGGACTCTCAGTTCTGTTCCCTTGATCTACATGTCTACCCTTATGCCATACTACATTGTCTTGATTATAATAGCTTTGTAATAAGTTTTGAAATTGGGAAGTGTGATTCCTCCAAATTTGTTATTCTCTTTCAAGATTGTTTTAGCTCTTCTGTGTCTCTTTCACTTCTATATAGAATCAGCTTATCAATTTCTGCAAAACGAAAAAAAATTAAGCCAACTGGGATTGTGACAGGGATTTGATTGAATCTACACATGAATTTATAGAGTATTACCATCTTTAAAATATCTATAAAATATCAAATCTCCCAATCAATGAATACACAATGTCTTTCCATTTATTTAGGTCTCTTTTAGTGTATTTCCATGATGTTTTCTAGATTTCAGTGTACAGGCCTTGCATTTTCTTTTGTTCAATTTATTCCTAAGTGTTTTTTTAATGCTATTATAAATGGAATTTTTTTTATTTCATGTTTGGATTATTTATTGCTGCTATAGAGAAATGTAATTGATTTTTATATATTGAATTCATTTCCTGTAATCTGCTGAATTCATTTATTAGCTCTAATAGTTTTTTTATGGATTCCTTAGAATTTTCTACATAAAAGATATTGTTTTGGCAAATAGGCATATTTTTATTTCTTCCTTTCCAATCTGGGTGCATTTTGTTGTTGTTGTTTTTCTGACAAGAACCTCCAGTACAATATAAATAGAATGGCGAGAGCAGACATCCTTGTCTTGTTCCTGATCTTAAGGGGAAAGCTTTCAGTCTTTCGGTCTTTCACCATTAAGTGCAATATTATGAACATTCTTTTGAACAAGTCTTTTTATGAACTGAGGTCTTCATTTCTCTTGAACAAATACCTAGACAAAAAAATTCCTAAACCACAGAGTACGTTTAACAAAAAATTGTCAAATCATTTTCCATAATACCTTAAATTTCTCGTTATGTGTTATCTATCATCTCAATTAGTTTTGAAAAACAGAAAGATCCCTAAACTGCGAACTTCTTGCTGCACCTTAATTGGAGAGCTTTCTAATGGTAGACTCAAAAGTCTGTGACCTTCAAGTTTTCAAAGGACAATTTTTTTATTTATGATTTAAATTTATTCCCTCCTCAGCTGACTCTTTGTCCTCCCAAATTGCTTCTCCATCATTTCCCCAAAAGGAGCCCAGCTAAACCACAAAATGTGCCACCTGAACCTACTGTTCACTTGATTTGCATGTAACATTTACATGGTAATGTCATTAAAATTAGGAGGAATCCCTCTAACCAAGGCAACCATAAAAAAGTGGTGTAGAGTTCAGTCCTGATGCAGATCCTTTTCCTGCCTGTTTGGGCTGCACTTATAGTTTTGGTAATCAAAGGAATGCAAATATTCTGCAGACTCCTACATACTCTCTTGTAAACATCTCATACCGTAAACTCCACTACCCATCTCCTGGGCTGAAGTCAGCATCCTCTTCAAAGCCTCACAGATCTCTATATGGCAGGTATCATGCCAGGACGAGCATCTGCCTTCTCACTTTACCTGTGAATCATGGTTTTTACACATTTTCTCTATGGTTCATTAGTCAGCTTCCCATAATCACAAAGGTCACCCTCTTTTTTTCCCTAAAATGGCAATATTTGTATTGTTGGGGCAGATTATGAAAGTAACATATGTTTGTTCAAAGGAATAAAGAAGCCTATAAATTATAAAGCATAATTCTTCCTTCTATAAAATGACTAACATGAGTAATATCTCAGTAAAGCTGGGGAAATTTTTTTAATGGCTAACAGTTTGGGGTTTGAATTTGAGCTTTATCCTTCCAGGTTTTTAAAATGTACTTGGACATTTCTGCACAGCAGTAGGTATACAGTAGGCAGTCATTCTTTGTAACAGCATAATATTCCATAGTATGAATAGACACTAATTAATTTTTATTATTAAATATTTTAAACATATAGAAAAGTACTGAGCATATGAAATAAGCATCCATGTGCCACTTAGTTATTATAAAACAAGTTCAATTGCATGTAACTATTTTCTCTAGTTTGTCACTTGTCATTTTTCTTTTGGTGATGTGTTTGTCATGCATATATTTATAGTCACAGAGTCTACTTTATTAATCTTTCTTTTATGACTTCTTAATTTTGAGAGATGCCTTGCCCATGCCAAACTTATCAAGAAATTCTCCCCTTTTCTGTTCAAATTTTCATGTTTCAATTTTTACATTTGAATATTTTATCCACTTACAAGGTAAGCATGTATGGTGTGACATGTAAATCAAGCTTAATTTTTTCCCCCAGATAATAGTTCATTTGGCTCACTTCTTAAATAAATAATTCTTTGTATCCTTCCTTTGATTTAAGATATGATCTTTAATATAAGCTAATACCCATGTATGTTTTAATTTAATACTAGATTTGCCATTCTATTCTACTCAACTTTCTGGTCCATTGCCATATTATTTTAATTAGCTAATTAATTTAATATACATATTAATTAATTAATTAATTATATATAATCATTGATCTTCTCTTTCAGAGTGGACCTGGCTATTCTTTTCTTGTTAATTTTTACATGAACTTAAATTGGCATTATGTAGTCTAAAAGAACCATCAATGTTTCCTGAAGAATAGCATTTAATTTAATACTTTAACTTAAGAGAACTGATGTTTTTATGATGTTAAATCTTCTTGTACAAAAATATCTAAGCCTTTTCATCTAGATCATTTTAGTGTCTAGTAATAGATTTAAAGTGGTATTTTTAAATGTTTTATGTCTATTTCCTGTATATTACAGGTATATAATATATTTTAAATTAAGATTTCTTCTGTTCTCTTTCAAAATGTGGGTCTGTTTTTTCATATCTTCTAATCGATTGTTATTTATAAATGTAAATGTAATTGAGTTGTTGAATATATTAATATTTTCCTCTACTAACTTGCTTAATTATCTTATTGTTTATAATAGTTTTTTCAGGTGATTCTCTTGAGTTTTCCATTTACTCAATATTATCATTGCAACTGGAGATACCTTATTTTTTTCAATTTTTAAATAAACTTTATATAACAGTTTTAGATTTACAGAAAATTGCAGAAGAAGTACAGAGAGTTCCCATATACCACAATTTCCCATATCAGTAACATCTGACATTGGTATGGAGCATTTGTTATGTACGTAATGAACCAATATTGATACATTATTATTAATAAATGTTCGTACTTTGTTCAGATTTCCTAGTCTTTACTAATGTCCTTTCTCTCTTCTAGAACTAATTACATTTAGTTGTCTCCTTAGGCTCCTCTTGGCTGTGACAATTTCTCAGACTTTCCTTATTTTTAATGATGTTCACAGTTTTGAGGGATACTGGTCAGGTATTTTGTAGAATGTCCCTCTATTCCAATTTTTATACCTCTAATTTATTACTCTTATAAAACGGAGCTACTACATGCAGTGTGGTGGGTGTTATATGGAAGTAGTAATAGCAGACATGCTTGTCTTCTTTCTTTTTTTTGCTGAAATGACTCTGGGGTGCCCCATTAAGCATTTTGAGCTGGGATAGATGTATTTGATCATGATAATGAAATATTATATTTCTATACTTTTATAGCTTTCCTACCTTGATTATAGTGAATATTATTTTTCATAGTGTCTGTCTTTAAATTGTTAAATATGCTCATGTTTGTGTGTGGAGGCAGGGAACGTCCAAGCTAGCTGCTTTCACAGCCCAATGCTTCTCTTATTTCTACTGCCTCAGAGACAGGCTGCTTCCTGCAAATTTAAAATTTGGCAAATCCACCTCCTCTGCTTCTCTGAACAAACGTGGGACTAGGAAGTCATCTGGCCCACGTTTTTATTCATCTCAGCTCTTGAACCTGACAACGTGCCCCTGCAGGAAATGTACTTTGTAGTGTTTTCTGAGGTCCATCACTGCTGCACCCTCTCACCACCCCTTTCTTCACCTTTTCCCACACAGTTTTTGCCTGATACCAGCTGCCTTTAGAAGACTTTAAGTATATACATTGGAGTCTAAAAAGTATATATATCTCCAAGTTTGATCAAGAATGAAGTTTGTGGGTTTCAAATTCATGATTCTTGTTATTTTACGATTTCTCAGAGGAGATGAAAACGCAGACTTCCACAGTTATATTCATATCAAAAGTCTTAAACAAGAAATTTTGACCCAACGACCACCCACTAATTTCTGGAACTAGGAGGCAATTCAATCAATCCCTGAACTCCGTCACATAAAGTTTTATTAGAAACATAATGGGGATTTTGGAGAGAGGACTGGTGAACTTTGCTTAGTGAAAGAGAAACTTGAATTGCCAGAGAACTTGATAAGAGATAAGAACATTCATTCATTCAGTATAAAAATAATTAAAGAACTGCTTTGTGCTAAGCATTTTGCTAGGTGGTTAGATAATGGTTATGGGTGGTGGAGTTAGTCTAATTCATGGTTAGAAACTGGACCTCAGCTTCTTGAGCGTAGTAAAACCAACCTTATCTGCTTTAAGAACAGGCTGAAATGGGTTTGAATATATAAAAGCATTTGGTGAATTTCTGAAAGGGACATTTGGAGCCATTGTAAACTTTTAAAAAGTAAAGTATTATAACCACAAAATTAGATGGAGGTCTGTCTGACCCATTTAAACCAAGAAAGTCACTGATCTGTACATGATATAGGATGTCAGGTGGCTGTGGCATGGCCAAAGATAGACATGGGCTGTGACCATAACCGAAAGAGAGCAATTTTGGGGAAGATGCTTCAGAGTTTGAGGCTGGCAAATTATAGGAGCAAAAATGAGATTGACTAATGGAAGCATAGGAAACAAGGGTCAAATAAGGGTTGATGGTCAGAGGGCAATGAATGAAAGACATCCCTTATGAAAGGTTATGCCTCCTCATTCTCTCACAAATGAGGTCAATTTTCATTTATATTAGGTGCTCATTTTTCCCACATGTGATCCAAAAAGTCTCATTTTAGTTGGGGGTTCCTGAAAACAGACTCTGGGACTCAGAGATTAATATACAGATTTCATGGGGAGTCCTCTGCGGAACAGCACCTGTCAGGGCATGAAGGAAGTTAGAGGTAGAGGCCTCAGCTAATCTTAGAGGGAGCTCTGGCTCTTCCGAGTTGTCCCAAGTTCAGGCAAGAAGGTAAGTGTTTGTTTCCCATCATAGTCCAGTCACCAGATGTGAACTGCACCCATGGAGGACAATCCTGAAAAGGGGACAAGCTGTCAGCTGTTAATACTTCTGGTAGCTGTAGAATGAATGCTTCAGTCCTGAACAGGGGGTACAAGGAGAGCACACTGCAGCATCCACTAACTGTCTTCTCAAGTTTAATATGGGGTGGCCGCTGACTCAGTAGCTCAAAACTGGAGCCTCTTAGGTCCATAATTTTTCTTTGATCTTTCTCATCTTTGCCTAGTTTGCTCCTCTTCCCCACCCCAAACATATTCACTTTAACTATAAAATTCTACTCACCACTCCCCAAACACTGGTAACACCACCCTGCCTTTTTCATATGCTATTTTTCATCAGAATGTTCTTCCTTCCATTCATCAAAATCATGCTCCTTTAACAAAGCCCACTTCAAAAACTAACTGTATTTATAAAAATTTAAAATTGAATCCATTTCTCCCAAAGCAAATGTCATTTGTAATTCTATTATTATTATCTGCCCTGCTTGCATTATAATTGATCTTGTGTTTGTGTTTCCCGTCACCAGATTGTAAATTCAATGAATGCAGAACTTCCTCCTTTATCTTTTTATTCTCTCACATTCTGCTTGGCACAAAATAAACATTCAACAAATAGAAATTAATTATATCAAATGTTCCACACTGTTGTGAGTTTCTTAGAAAAAGCCCACTAAAGGTTAGATGGCCCTTTGACATCACCCTGCATATTTCCTACTCCTAAGAAGTAGATGACCTTTATTTATTTAATATAATTTGAATGCCTACTATAGGACAGATACTGATATTGTTACTTCCTATTATAATTTTTGCTGTTGGTGGGGGTATTATTAAGGCAAAACTCACATATTATGAAAGTAATCACTTAAAAATGTACAATTCAGTGGCCTTTAGAACATTCACGATGTTATGCAGCCATCACCTCTGTCTGGTTTCAAAACATTTACATCACCCCAACAGCAAACCTGCTTCTACTGTTCTTAAACAAATTATATCTAATCTGTGTTCCCTAGAAACTAGGCACGTTGCAACAAGAAATGAGTCAAATGTTTGATAAAAAATTATAGTTCAATCCCCTTTTGTATAGAAATCATGATAGTTTGCTTATCTATGTTTCTGTTACTGAATGGAAAGAAACTTTCTTTTCAAGGTTCTCAGAGGGTTGTATTTGGGTGTCACTAGAGGTTCTAAATTCCCATCCCGAGGAAATATCCCTTCCACTTTGAACAAGGGAAGCCCTAAATCACTTGAGGTGATGGCTGACCCCATTCTTGGCGGGAGGGTAGAATCTGTGTGATCTGCACCTCACCCTCACTTAACATGTTAAGTGATGAGGAATGAAGGGATAGTAAAACCCCTCAGGCCAGTCTTAGTCTTTTGATGTCCTGAATTTGATTCCTTCTCACTGTGATTAATTGAATAAAATTATAAGCTCTACCAAGATAGGGAAGTGCTGACTGGGATAATCCAAAACCATCTTTTATCTACGACTTAGGAACATTGGTGCTTTGCACTAATTGTCTAAGTTCTTTCTTTCAATCATTCAGAAATACATTCTGTTTTACAGATGAGAGGAAACTGAGGCTAAGAGAGGAAAGTCACATGCTCAGGCTCAGAAGGGAATGCGCAGAGCTAGGATTTGGCAGACCCTAGTAAACCATTCAGATGTTTTCTAAGGAAACTGCCTAGGAACCTGGCCCATCCCTCGCTTCTGATCCACCCTAATTTCCAAGGGCACTATAACACAATAGTGACTCCATTCTCCACTCCAAGCAGAACTCTTAAGAGAGAACCCTCTATTCCTCCCCTTGGAACATCCACATGATCTTCATCACATAGATGATTAAGCGAGGCAAGGGGACATCAGCCACTTGGATTCCCAACTGCATCAGATCAAACACAAACATGATCAGGAAAAAAAGGCTCTGTGGGATTATATACAAGTTCATTTTATTTTATTTTTCTATTAAGGCAACATAGCGTACCTTTAAAAATCACTTTTCTGAAAGTAAAATGCTTTCTAGAAATGCATTCTTTATCAATGCAGCGCATGCGATAATGTGTAAACTTGCAGAAGCTGTTTTAACTGATTAACTCAATTAATGGTTTGCAAGATAGGTTTTCGAGTTTGGAGGCGCTACAAAGCTAGTATGCCTAGCTTTGTTAAAGTCTTTGCTTAATTGTGATTAACTAAGGCTGTGAGTAAGAACAGAGATTTCTCTTCGTGATATAAAAAGATTAATTACCTAATTAAAATGACTTGTAAAAATGACCTTTGGAGTCATCCAAAAGTTAAAAACCAGACCCAATATTTTAAAAAGAGTGGATGACACTTCGCAATTTCAGAATTTTTTGACAGTCATTTTAATGTCACATCAGCAATAACTTTTAGTTGATTATTCCTGCCTCACTTGAAAGCAGGCACTTTAAAATGATAAAGGAAGCATTGTCATACTTTATAATGCCTTTATAATCTTACATTTGGAATTAGCCTAAATACTTTGGCTTCCATCAACAAATAATCTTTTATAATAAAATAATCAAGATCTACATTAATTTCTTCTCTACCCATTTCCATGTAGACCTGGCTTCATGGACTATATCTGGCTTCAGGTATATTATTAGAAAAAACACTAGGACAGCATGTCAAAGTTTTTTATGTTGTTCCACGAAAGCTAGGAAGTAGCAATTTATTCCACCAGTCAGTTCTCTCTGATGCCCTCAGGAGAACTCCATCAATTCAGGTTAGGAGGGAATGGTCTCCCCCTTCCAATATTATTTACAACTGCTTTGCAACACTGCTCAGAATCCTTCTTGGATTTTTCATCCGGGCAGGCCATCCTGGGGTGGGGAAGGACACCTCGGGCTAGGTGAACTCTTGCAGGATCGAACTGGCATGTGGCAAGAGGAGAAGCTGACTGAAGAGTGAGAAGCCCTACTTTCTGCAATGGATGTAAGTCTTCTTGCTGAACTTGCCCAGGGAACTAACTCTTCTTATAATACAATTTTAAGTAAGCTCTTAATTTGAGAAGCTTATTAACTCTGTCTTTTGCATTTTCACTTTTTACAGAGCATCATGGAAATCATGATCCACTGTGGACTGTGTGTAAGATGAGCTGGGGGTGTCAGGGGAGTAAATTTGGAGGAGCCTACAGTATTGGCAGAGCACAAAAGAGCCCCTGCAGGTTTTGAAGAGCCGTATGATATATTTGCGAAACTTCTCCCCCAGGAAAAAGTAGATGACTGGATTAAGGCAGCAGTGAACAAAAGCCAGGGTCTCTGTGGCTTGCATGGCATAGTCCAGGTGTCTTTCAAAGGCGCAGTTCTGAAGGACCTCCAGATCCACCAGGGTCTCCAGGAAGAGTACCACGTTGTATGGAGTCCAGAACCCCAGGAAAAGGATCACCACTGCAAAGATCATCTTCACTGCCTTGTTCTTCTTCTCGTTTTTACAGTGCTGCAAGGTCCTGATGATCATGGAGTAGCAAAACAGCATGACCCCTAAGGGGATCACCAATCCTAGAGTGTTGATCTCCATTGAGGTCAGAACCTTCCACCTCGTGCCGTTGAACAAGTACTTGGTCTTGCAGTAGGTATGGTTGTGCTCTGTGTAACAAGTGCTGAATAAAAGGACTGGGAGCGAGGCAAATACAGCCACTGACCATGTGGCCAAGCTGGTGATGACCCCATACGTCACAGTCCTGGCTCTCAAGGAAAACACCGCGTGCACAATCGCCAGGTATCTGTCGATGCTCATGAGCATGATGAAGAATATGCCACTGTAAAAGCCCACCAAGTACATCCAGGAAATAACCTTGCAGAGACCTAATCCAAACACCCACTGGTCTGCAGCGTAGTAGCCCCAGAAGGGAAGGGAGAGCACGAAGAGAAGGTCCGAGATGGCGAGGTTGAGCAGGTACACATCAGTCATGGACCTGAGCCGCTTGTACTTGAACAGGACCAGAACCACCACGGAATTTCCAAACAGACCAAACAGAAAGACCAAGGAGTAGAGAGGGGGCAGGAAGAGCCCCCCAAATGCCTTGACACCTTTTTTGATGCAAGGCTCGGGGATATTATCAGAGAGATAGTAGTTGCTATAGAGGCTGTCATCCGGGGTCGTTTCTGCTATCTCCGTGGAGTTCATTTTCAAATCTACAGGCTCCTCAAGGAAAATCTGAGGCCAACCAGAAGAAGCTAATGAGGAAAAGAGCAAACAAGATTTCTTTAAGAACAAAAACAAATCAAAACAGTCCTGAATGCAGAACACAGCTGCTTAATATTTTGCCCCAGATAGTTCCACATCCCTCCCAACCTTCCCAAGTTGCAGGGCTCTGTTCCTTGCAGGGCAATGCAGCCAAGTGAGATAATCCCGCTCTTGGGAGTCAGACACATTCCAAATTTCATCTCTGCCACGTTTATTACCCCTCTGCTGGGAGCTTCAGTTCTCTAATATGTAAGTGGGGATAGTAAAACCTTTTCAAAGAGGTATTTTTCATGTATATATTTCTAAAAAATAATCTGGAAGTCACTTGCAGGAATGACAAGACCAGTTGATATTCCCAACAGCACTGCACTGAAAGACTTTCTGACATAAAAGGAAAAAAAAGAGATTAAAAAATCTACTCATGTTTCCACTTCAGATTGTAACTCCAAAAATTCAGTAATTGCTTAGGTCATCATTAAGCTAAAAGGAAATCAGGATGGTCACTTGCCTTTATAGAAAAATTCTAATTTCTCCCGCATGCTTTGTACTTTATAGATTTCAAAGCATGTTCACCAGTATTATCTATTTACTGTCCTCATAGCCCCACCACCCCCAACAGAACTCTGATAGTGTAAGCTGAGCAGTCATACTGACCCATGGGGTAGATGACACATGAAAGATTCAGAGAGATGAAATGACTTCCAAAGACCACACTGCTTTGCACAGAACTTGGTCTTCGGGCTCCAAGTCCCAGTAATATGCTGGTAAACCAGGCCTGGGGGACTTACAGTGCAAGGGTTCTCTCCGATTTATGGCTTTTGCTGGTTTTCATGGTATAAACACTCCCACCATGGCCAAGGTCAAGCTACCAGCTGCCTTACAAAATTCCTGAATATTTAACAATCAGCTCTCGAGAGTTTGTGCAGGGGGGCTCCAGCGCACCACTGCCGAGTTCCATGTTCACTCTAGAGCATCACATTAGGTAGGGACATGCCTGGCCTTCCAGGCCCAGGTGGCCTCTCCTGGGCCAAGGTGACACTAACGCGCCAAATCTGCTGTCAAGGCTCTTTAGAAGTTTGCAGTAAATTGATGGAAATTTTTGGTCTTTTCATCAAAACCACATATGAAAATCAATCATCTGCACTGAATCTAATCAGAGTGGGAATTAGCGTGATAGATGTAGAAAAGGCACATCAGAGCCAGAAATAAAATCTCTACCTCCCCAACCATCTTCATTTCCTATCTAAATTGGCATATGACGTTAAAACCTACTTAAAGTTACACACATGTTCACAACCACTTTCATTTCCTATCTAAAGTGGCAGATGAGGTTAAAATCTTCTTAAAGTTATACACATATTCATACATAAATCAAAGTAATTCAGGTATAGGGCTTTCTGACTAAATGCCACCTGCTCTTGCTTCCTTCTTAAAGGCACCCTCACATTCCTCATTAAGACCTTATTCACATTCTTCAGTAATTTTTCACATCTACCCCGCTACCTGCCACCACCACAACCACTCACCTAGGCTCTGTATTTCTCAAGAGACATTTTGGTTTACTCCTGCAAATGGATGGTGAAGACCTGGTGCATCTCAGGGTCTCCAAAAATAAGTGTTAAATGAATAGCAATTCTATTTAAATGAATAACAATTCTAGTCTTTCTGCACCATTTTACCAGTGAAAATTTAAAAAATAAAAGAGGCTGAGGCGTTAGGAAATTATCAGAAGAACAAATAAAAGTAAACATAGCTGATAAACATTTGGAATCATTCTGTAGTCCTTATTTGTGCAGTATTTCTTAACCTGGACATCTTAATAGAAGCAAGAAGCAGAAAAGGTTACATGTCTAATGAAAATTGTCTGCGTGTTCTAAGCATGTGGACTTAGGCCAGATGTGTGCAGGGAGAGAGCCCTGCATAAATGAATACCCATCAGATGAGAGAAAGGAGGGTGTGAGTACAAGCAGATAGTATGTGAGCTCCAAGATAGGAGCCAAATGTGAGCCCTAGAATGATCATGATGCCTGCGTGTTGGGACTGGGTGAGTGGCTGGTCAGCTTTCAGTGCTTCCAAAGTCCACACACCTGTGTAGAAATTCGTGCATGGCCTGAAGCCCTGGGAATGTTCCAATCCCCACTTACCTTGCTTTTCTGAAAGTGGCTCTGAGGAAGGTCTGTGCTTCTTGTTCAAGAAACAGCACTAAGAAAGACAGGTGCCTTTGAAGGGCATGTGGCTTCCTGTGAGCGCGAACTGCCCTTCACTCATCTATGGGGCTTTTTTTTATAGCAGTAAGAAACAGAAAATGACTCTTAGAGATTTTTAGTCACTCATTTCCCAAAACTGAGAGCTTAGGAAGGTTTGCTCTCTAGTAGATTAAGGAGAAAAATGATGTAACATTTTTCAAAGAGAAACTTTTTAAAAAAAATTTTATATGTTGTATTTTTAATCTTAAAACTTTCCTTTTAGCTGGTTGTATGCAATAGAAATAATCTTTATATTCTGGATCAGAGGGCTGTTTATTGTTTTCACATCATGAATGTGCAACGTCAAGCAATCAAGATGTGTGATGTTCTCTAAACAAGTGGGATCTGAGGTCAGAGTGAGAGACCAGACATATTCAAGAAAAAAGATACTCAGGAGTAGAGAAGAGAGAAATTTATTCAAATGTGTACATATGAGAATGGCTTGGAAGGCTTTAGTCAACTGCATTCAATAACTGAAAAATCCTCAATCTTGTTAAAGTGACATTACATAGCTTCAAGCCCCTTTTGCAACAGGAAGACCCCTCCCCCAATTTGTACTTAGAAATTGTGGTGCTTCCACTGACAGTGATCTTGGCTGAGTCCCTTTGAGTTTGTGCAGCAGTTATAGCCAAGGGGCCGACATTAGTCCTAAATCTTTTTTATATTGTATCCTCAGCTTCTGCGAGCTTCCAAATGTTTTCCTTCTATACGTATAGAGTCGCTTAGTTCCGTGGCTCAGTTTAAAAGAGCCACACATGTAATTCTTTCTGAGGAAGTTGCATGAATAGAAACTGAAAAATTGAACTAGGGCTGTGTTTATCACCTTTATTTCATTATCATCCCTCCAAAGAAGTCTTTTCAGATTTTTTTCTAATTATCTCTGCATGAACTTGTAATACCATAGATAAACTGTATATATATGCATATATATATATATATATACATATATATACACATATATGTAGATATATATACAGTTTTATATATATGTATGTGTGTGTGTGTGTGTAGTGTATGTATATATGTGCTTTACATATAAAAAAATAAGTAAGTTTTTTTCACATCCAGGAACAAATTTTTGCCTCCTATTGCCTCTATTAAGAATGCGTGAAAAAAAAAAAAGAATGCATGAGAGTCTGGTCAAGATGGCAGAGCAGGTAAACGCTGTGCTCGCCTCCTCTCACAACCACATCAGAATTACAACTAAACTACCGAATAACCATCATTGAGAACCACCTGAAGTGTAGCTGAACAGAAGTCCTAGAACTAAAGATTTGAGACTGGTAGAAGGAGCAGAGACTCAGAACAGTCTGGTCACTCACCCATATGTAGCAGTTAAAAATCAGGAGGGCTATCTCGGCTGCAGAGGTCCCCCTGGAGGAGCGAGGGGTCCCAGCCCCACACCATGCTCCCCAGACCAGTGTTCGGTGCTGGAGAGTGAAGTCTTCATAACTTCCGGCTGTGAAAAACAGTGGAGATTGTGGCTGATTGAGACAGAGAGCAGTTGGAGTCCCAGGCATTCCTCTTTAAGGGCCCACAAACGGACTTACTCCCTGACAGACTCACTTACTCTGAGCTCCAGTACTGGGGCAGCAATGCTAATGGTGCCAAGGACTTATAGGGAGGAACTAAATTGTCTAGCTTCATGGTGAGGGCTGGAGGGGCAGCTTTCTCCCAGATAGAAGTGCTGGCAGAAGCCATTATTCCTTTGTTGAGCTTTCCCCCGACCTCGAGTACAGACGCAGGTGGGGGCCATATCTGATTCTCCATCAACCTGGCTAACACTATTCTCCCCACCCAGCTGATTCCCTGAGACTCTACCCCACCCAACTCGCTGGCCTACCCAAGCCACTTCCAGTGACTTTTCCACACAAATGACCTATCTTGCCTCATGCTGTGGACTTTCCTAAAATCTCTCAAAGGTTCACAAACCCCAAACAAGCAGGTTCTGGCCTCAGTGTGCCCTGTACCTCTTGCTGAGCAGCCCAAGCCCAGCACTAGTAGCAGCTGGCCTCAGTTCACACCTTAGCCTCTCTAAGTACCTCCAAGCTCAGTACAAGTGGCAACCATCTTCAGATCATTTTGTAGCTCATACCAAGTGGCGCCAGGCAGGGATCAGGCAGCAACTGACCTTGACCTGAAACAGAGCCTACCCCCAAGAGGTCCCAGAACCAACACACCCAGTGGCCAGCTTCAGACCTCATGAGAGCACCACACAATCATCTGTACAAATGACATACCCAAAGGGCAGACCGACAGGCACTAGACTCCTTCTAAAGTGAATTCTGCTCTGTAAGGTCAGCCTTTGCACAATAGCTCCTCCACTGTAGTCAATGGCCAGTCCTTGCAAATGATCAGCCTGAGGGCCAATCCATCTCACTGATATCCAAACAGCAACCAAGGCTCAACTACAAAAAAGAGGGCACATTCAACTCAATAAATCAGCTCAGGTGACCAGGGAGACCATGCCACTGGGCCCCACAGGATAACTAATACATAAGGCCACTCCACTAAACCTGGGAGACATAGTAGCTCTACCTAATACATAAAAACAAACACAAGGAGGCAGCTAAAATGGTGAGACAAAGAAACATGTCCCAAATGAAAGAAAGGAACAAAGCTCCAGAAAAAGAACTAAACAAAACTGAGATGAGCAATCTACCAGATGCAGAGTTCAAAACACTGGTTATAAGGATGCTCATTGATCTCAGAGAGAACTTCAACAAAGAGATAGGAAACAAAAATGGAGATAAAAAACATTAAAAAAAACAGAAATGAAGAACACATAACTGAATGAAGAATACATTTAAAAGAATCAACAGTAGATTAGATAAAACAGAGAATCAAATCTGCAATTTGTAAAATAAGGTAGCAGAAAACGTCCAATCAAAACATCAAATAGAAAAGAATCCAAAAAAAATTAAGATAATTTAAGATACCTCTGGGACAACTTTAAGTATACAAACATTTGCATCATAAAATACCAGAAGGAACAGAGAGCAAGAAATTGAAAATTTATTTGAAGAAATAATGACAGAAAACTTCTCTAATCTGGTGAAAGAAATAGATATACAAGCCCAGGAATCGCAGAGAATACTAAACAAGATGAACCCAAAGAGATCCACACAAAGACACATCATAATTAAAATACCAAAGGTTCAAGACAAAGAGAGAATCCTAAAAGTAGAAAGAGAAAAGCAGTTAGTTACCTACAAGAGAACTCTCGTAAGACTGTCAGCTGACTTCTCAAAAGAAACTTTGCAGGCCAGAAGAGATTAGCAAGAAATATTCAAAGTAATGAAAAACAAGAAACTACAACCAAGATTACTCTACACAGCAAGCTATCATTTAGAATCAAAGGACAAATAAAAATCTTCCCAGACAAGAAAAAGCTAAAGGAATTTATCACCACCAAACAAATATTACAAGAAATGTTAAAAGGACTTTTTTAAGAAAAAGAAGGAAAAAAATAAAAAAGTGAATAATAAAATGGCAATAACTACATACCTAACAATTACTTTAAATGTAAATGGATTAAATCAAAAGATACAGGGTGGCTGAATGGATAAGAAAACAAAATCCTTACATATGCTGCCTTCAAGAGACTCACTTCAGAGTGAAAGACACACAGAGACTAAAAGTAAGAATATGGAAAAAATCTTTCATGAAAATGGAAATGAAAAAAAAAAAGGTTGAGATAGCAACACTTATACTGGACAAAATAGACTTTAAAACAAAGTCTACAACAAGAGAAAAATAAATATCCAGTAATCCCACTTCTAGGTATTTATCCGAAGAAACCCAAAACACTACTCCAAAGGACATGTAAATCCATATCTTCATTGCAGCATTATTTACAATAGCCAAGATATGGAGGCAACCTAAGTATCAATCAGTGGATGAGTAAATAAAGAAAAGGAGGTACATATGTACAATGGAATATTACTCAGCCAAAAAAAAAAAAAAAAAAAGAATGAAATCTTGGCACCTGAAACAACATGGATGGACCTAGAGGGTATTGTGCTGAGTCGTGTAAGTCAGAGAAAGACAAATGCCGTATGACTTCATTTATATGTGGAATCTGAAAAACAAAATAAATGAATAATAACAACAACAACAAAAAACAGAAACAAACTAATAGACACAGAGAACATTTTGATGGTTGCCAGATGGGAGAAGGTTGGGAAGATGGATAAAAAAGGGAAAGAAATTAAGAAGAACAAATTGATAGTTACAAAATAATCAGGAGGATGTTAAGTATAGCATAAAGAATATAGTCACTAAAATTGTAATAACTATGTGTGGTGTCCGATAGGTACTAGACTTATTGGGGTGATCACTTTGTAAGTTATATAAATGTCTAATCAGTGTTGTATACCTGAAACTAATATAATATTGTATGTCAACTGTAACTGAAAAATTTTTTTAAATATATTTAAAAAAAGGATTCTGTAACTTAGAGTAATGGTTCTCAACTAGGTTCTTGCCCCCCAAGGCACAGAAAGCAAGATTCAGAAATATTTTTGTTTGGGATGGGAGGAGTTGCTACTGGCTTCTAATGGGAAGAACCCAGGAATGCTGCTAAAACCCTAGGAATGCTGCTAAAACCCAGGAATGCTGCTAAAACAGGAGATTCCTGCACAGTAGAGAGTTATCCATCCAAGAATGTCAACAGTGCTGAGGCTGAGCAACCCTGAGCTAGAGCACTGTTCCTCAGAGCGTGAACCGTGGAACCAGATTCATAGCTGTCCTGCAAAAAATAAATAAATAAATAAAAGAAATAGAGATTGATCTGTGGTCAAATAAGTTGGGGCAATGCTGGGCTTCGGTTTCAGCAAAATGCAGCTCCTCATTGGAACACTCCTTGGGGGCTATCCAATCCTAATATCATCGGGAACTCTAGAAGGAAGGCAGAGAATGAAAATGTATTTGTCCAGCAAATCTATGCTCAATATGCAGAGTAATTTCTAAAATGAACATATTTCTAGAAATGTGGAGCCTGAAGAAAATTCAACCATGAAATTATAGACCTTGAAGGACAAGCTAGAGAGCTGTTCTTCAAGGTCTATAAAACACACTCCCCAGCCACACCCATCTGAGCATACTGCCTAAATCATCGTGGACCCTGGCCTGGGGCGTAGGAGTATCAAGGTTCTAGAATATGTGATATCTAGAGGCCCAGATTACCGCAAGCGATCCTTGGTCAGTGTGGGTTTGGAGATGATTCCTGGAAAGCCAGTTAGTGCTCTCTCGGCTGGATTCGGCCGCGTGATGGGCATTGCAGTCCACGAATGAGGGAAAGCATGAGCTCTGATGTCCATGTTGGCTGAGAATACTTTGAGATCTGCTCAGTCTGGGTTTGGATCTCAGTGCCACCACTTACTAGCTACATGAACCTCAATTTTCTCATCTGCAAAAGGGGTGATAATGCATAAGGATTGTGTGAAGGTTAATGTGACAGTGTTTGTAAAGCACTCAGCATAGTGCCTGGTAGAGATAGGTGCTTAACAATGACATCAGCCGTGAAAATTAATAGGATAAATAAAATGCACAGGAACAACCTCCTCTCCTGAAACAGCTGAGCCTGGCATGTCGCCATTAGTCATAAATAGGTATCCAGGAAATATCTGGACTTAGACTCAGTGGGCCACATTCAATTTCTGAGTCTGCATTCAAGTTAAAAGCTTCAGGTTTCAAAGTTGCAGAGGGCCAAGTGTTCAAGTTTGCAATGTAATCATATTACTGCCCTGGAGAAGCACTAAACAGGTTTCACCTCCAGTAAGGGATTCCAACTATGCACCAGCCCCACCCCACCCCCAAAAAGGAATTACATTTTCAGTAATGCCTATTTCATAGAAGGGAAATAAGAATTTAGAAGAGGTGATGTGGTCAAGGTGACACAGCCAGATACGCAGTCAGAACTAACACCTACACTCCCGACATTTTCGTGGACACCATCTTCCATTGGAAGGAGCAGGCCAACAAAAAACACTCTGGGCAAACCTTCCCCCAAACCGAGGTGATACTCAGTACAGCACGGGCATCCAGAAGGAAAACAGTAAACGAGACTACAGCGCCCCCTGGTGTACCAAGCCTTATTTCAACACCCAAAACATCAGGCCACAGGTACCAAACCAACCCACAGGGACCAGCATATCTGACATTGGAAGCCATAAACTCCCAAGACCTTCAGGAGGAGCTCAGGGACTCAGTGGTAGAGCAGTGGTGGTAAAGCATCAAAGATCTGGTGTCAGACCTGTTACAGCTTTAAGGGAGAGAAGGCTGCCAGGCAGGGCCACACAGCGGGGTTTATCCAGAGACAGTGGTCACACCTGGGTAACAACAAGCTGGCACTGTAGGGAACAACTAAGGTGTGGCTAGAGAGTGGGGTTAGTTTTCATGGTTTCCCTATCAATTGGCTAATTTGAATAATTTTGTGAGTTTTGAGCAGAGAGGCTGCCCCTAGTTGTCTGGTACGTGTTCCCAGGGTGATTAAGGCTGGTGCACAGTGGCCCCAGAAAATGAGAACCTGTTAAGGGAAGTGATTAGATGTAGACCTAGCTGCTCAAAAAAAAGGCTCTGACCGACCGCTAGCCAAGGCTTTAAAACTGAGTCAAGATAGCATTTAAAGAAAGTATATTACAGGGGAGGTCTGAAAAGACAGTTAAAATTTTGTAAGGAAGTAGAAGATTGCAAACAATTAAATTGCAAATTGACTTTTAAGAATTAACTAAAAATCCCTGCACTTTTGAAAATTAGAAAACAGATGTCATCTACGGCTATGCTACCCTGAACAAACCAAATCCCATCTGATCTCAGAAGCTAAGCAGGGTTGGACCTGTTTAGTATTTGGATGGGAAGCACCTAGGAAGACCAGGTGCTGTAGGCATAAAAAATTAAAAAATAAGGAATTGTAAGCTTGATAAGGTCCTTGCAATCTGTGAGGGTTGCCTCGCCTAAAAAATATATATATATATACAAATGTCAAAAAAATTACAATGGAAAATAGAAAACACTTATTAACTAAATAATAATAAAATGCCACTGATCCAAAATTGTTCTGGGCAGCTGAAGTGACCCTGAGAGGCATTTAGACCTTAAGTGTTTATGCCAGAAGAAAGAGTGGAAATTAATGAGAACTATTCAACTAAAAAAAGAAACAGTAGGAAAAGGATTCATGGAATAAACTCAAAAGAGTATAAAGAAAAAATAAATATAAGAGCAGGAATTAGTTAACCAGTAATTGAAAGTAAAATATACCGAGTAAAGTATTTGAAAATACTAACAAAATTGATAAACTTCTTGGAAATAGGTTTAAAAAAAAGAAAATATTATCTTGGGAATGTAATGGGAGATACAAATACAGATCAGAGATTTAAGATATAAGAAATATCAGGAATTATTTTATCACAATGAATTAAAAAATTTAGATGAAATGGATAAAGTTCTAGAAAATATCTTACCAAAATTGTTTTAAAAAGAAATATAAAACCTGACATAATCTTTTTAAAAACTGAATCAGTAGTTTAAATGCTTTCCAGAAAAACAAATTTAAAAAAACAAAACAAAACAAAACAAAAAACCTCAGGGCAGGTCTTACAGGCAAATTTTACCAAACAGTCAAAGTACATATAATTCTAATTTCATGCATCTTTTTTTTTACACAGAATCACACACATATACATACATACACAAAAACAACAACAATAAAATACTCCTGAAGTCATTTTAAGAAGTTAATATAACCTTGATAACAACCAGACTGACAGAATGAAAAAATAAAATTACTTAGTTTCCCTCAAAAATATATTGATGCAAATATCCTATATAAAATATTAACAATCCAAATTCATTAAAGTTGAAAAAATACACAATGGCCAAGTTAGTTCATTTCAGATATGCAAAGTTGGTTTACTATTAGAGAAATTATTAATGCAAATCAAGACAACAGAATAAAAGAGAAAGGCGATCTGAAACAGAAAGAGTAATTACAAAAACGATGTTCAGGGATATAAAGTACAGCATAGAGAATATAGTCAATAATGTCGTAATATCTATATATATTGCCAAATGGGTACTAGACTTATTGGGGTGATCATTTCATAAGGTATATAAATGTCTAATCACTATGTTGTACACCTGAAACTAGTATAATATTGTATGTCAAGTATAATTAAAAATAAATTTAAAAAAAGAAAATGATTTGAAAAAAAACAAACCTAGGACATTAAGAACATAAAGAAACTTCTTTAAATTGATAAAGGTATCTACAAAGAAAATCTCCAACAAACATACTGTCTAATTGTAAACAGCAAAAGTCATTCCTTTTACAATTAGGACCGTGACTAGAATGCCTGCCACTACTGGTTCTATTAGAGCTGGTAGAAAAGACAAGAATTAAAAATAAAAAACACAATGAATTCAGCAAAGTTTCAGGATATAAAATCAATACACAAAAATCAGTTGCATGTTTATACACTAACAATGAACAATCTGAAAATGAAATTAAGAAAACAATTTTATTTACAATAGCATCAAAAAGAATAAAATACTTAGGAATAAACTTAATCAAGGAGGTGAAAGACTTGTAAACTGAAAACTACAAAATGTTATTGAAAGAAAAAAGACACTATAAATGGAAAGACATCCTGTGTTCATGGATTGGAAGACTGAATATTGTTAAGATATCAGTATTACCCAAAGTGATCTACAAATCTAATGCTATCCCTGTGAAAACCCAAAAGTGGTTTTGGTTTGTTTTTTGGGTGTTTTTTTTGTTTGTTTGTTTTTTGCAGAAATAGAAAAATCCATTCTAAATTCACATAGAATCTCAAGGGACCCCAAAGAGCTAATTAATCTTGAAAAAGAAGAACAAGTTGGAGGTTTTGCACTTCCTGATTTTAAACTTATTACAAAGCTGCAGTAATCAGAACTGTATTGGCATATGACAGACATATAAACCGATGGAATAGAATAGAGAGCCCAGAAATAAACTGTCACATATGTGGTCAAATTATTTTCAAAGTACTATTGTCAAGATCATTTAATAGGGAAAGGACAGTATTTTCAACAAAAGATGCTGAGAAAACTGAGTATCTACATGCAAAAGGATATAAAGTTAAACCTTTAGCTTACACTATATACAAAAATTAACTCAAAATAGGTTAAAGACCTAAATGTAAGAACTAAAACTATAAAACTCTTGAAAGAAAACATAGTGGAAAGTCTTCATGACAATGGATTTGGCAGTGATTTCTTGAGTATGATACTCAAAACCTAGGTAACAAAAGTAAAAATAGATTAATTGGAGTACATCCAAATTTAAAACTTCTGTGCATCAGAAGTTCAACAGAATGAAGAGGCAATCTACAGAATGGGAGAAAATGTCTGCAAATCATACATCTGATAAGGGGTTAGTATCCACACTATATAAAGAACTACAACTCAACAACAAAAACCTGACTGATATCGATGACACTGGTGCAGGTATAGAAAAACAGAATAAAGTATCCAAATGTGAACTTCAGTGACTTTCAGAGAGAGACCATATACATTTTTTATTTTAAAATTCTCTAAACAATATTCTACTCCCCAGATTGAAGCTCCATATGTGAAAATCAGCACACACACACACACACACACACACACACACACACACACACACACCTAACATAAAGATATAACTTTATGGGTTAAAACCCAGAAGAGAGCCATCTGCTCTCCACCCCCAAATACCAAGATGTTCCATTATCTAATTCTCCAGGGTGTATTCTCTGCACCATCCCCACCCCCACCCACCCAACACACACACAAAACACCAAATCCTGTCTTCAGAATAACTAATTAAATTTTATCTTTCCACCGTTAAGTCAGCCCTAGCTGGGATTCTTTCTCCCTCCTTAACCCAAGGTTCTACCCCTTCTGAGTTAAGCACAGTTGGAAACACAAAATATATAAAAACAGGTTGGGGTATTTTAAAAGGATAAACAAGTTTTAACATGCCATTTTCTACACGAGGTGATAGTAAGTGAAAAAAAATTACAGAGAAATAATTTCCATAACCTTCAAGATGGTGACATGACAAATACCACTAGAAAGTTGAAAAAAAAATCTTCTTTTTTTTTTTGTCTGCAGCTCTGAGAATCCTTGGGTGGGACCTGCAGAAGCAGGAGGTGGCTGTGGAGACTGCAGGACAGACTGCAAAAGTGCACCAGGCTCTGTTGCTGCCATCTTTTTTTGGTCTAGAGTAAAAAGAGGGAAAAAATGTCAGAAAAATTTTTTGACATTTTCTGGAGGGAGCCATGATGAGCCAAAAAGTGGGGCCCTAAACTGGAGAATCCAGGGCTTGCAACAGTTAAAATGAGACTGTTTTAGATGCAGTGGGAAAAACCCTGGGCCTTATCCTCTTAGGCCTACTGCCTGCTCAGTGTTCACAGATGTCAAACACTGACCCGCCCATCCCTTAACGCTGTCTCTCCCCATCTCCCCCAGCCTCCTTCTCCAGCCCTGCCATTTCCCTGACACTCCCACATCAACACTCAGTCTCAGAATCTGCTTAAATATCAGCACCACAGGGCTAAGGGTGGAGATGTACTAAGCCTCACTTAGTGCCAGATGCCAATGTGAAGAGGGAGATGAAATGTGAACGGCTAAACATTGCCACCATGATTTTCCCATGCCATGACATTTGGGGAACATTCCAAGATAAGGGATGCCTAACGTAAAATTAAATGTATTTTAATCCCTAAACCATTTTTATGGAATACTAATGGGCCCCCCAAAAATGGTAGTTCAATTTAGAACAAATGACTTTTTTCTTTCTCTGAAAATATTTACAACTTTATATAATATCACAAAATGATAGCAGAAACATCGTATCAAGCAAGTGTGTGTGTGTGTATGTGTATCTGTATATACGCATATTTTTTAGTTCAAAAATTACTTATGTGAGCAATATTTATGCCTGCACAATAAGCTGATGTAATACGCTCATGTACTAAATTGCACCCACAGTGTGGCACTATGCCCAATCCTAAAACCCCTCAACACCCCACATTTTCAGAATCCGAGTTCATTTTCCTCTCTGAGGCATACACGCATTGTTAATTCCAAGATATATTTCTTCGAGTCTTTTGGCTTACTAAAAGGGAAAAGTAAGAAGAGATGTTATTGGTTACTGAATGCTGCTAAAGGATCCCTCTTGCATATAATTGAGACGTGGGATCATTTTGGCCAAGCTTCAATCTAACTGAATTATGAAAATTTTAAAAAGGTGATATTTTCCACATTTTATTATACAATATTAAAATGTCATTGTATTAGTTTTCTGTTGCTGCTATAACAGATTATCACACTAAGTGGCTTAAACATATGTTTATTATCTGGCCATCAGAAGTAAGACATCATTGTCACTAGGTGCTAGCAGAGCTTGTCTTTCTAGAGGTTCTAGGGAAGAATCTGTTTCCTTGCTTTTTTCCAGCTTCTGAAGGCCTCCTACATTGCCAGCTCACGGTCTCTTCCTCCATCTCCAAAATCAGCAGTGTACCATCTTCTCCTTTCTCTGACCCTTTTATAATGACCTTTATGATTATGTTAAGCCCACTCAGATAATCCAGGATAACCTCCCTATTTCAAATCAAATGTGCAGTATTCCTTTTAAATATAAGGTAACACATTCAGAGTTTCTGGAGATTAGGAGATTAGGATGTAAACATCTTTAGGGGCCATTTTTCTATCTACCACATCACATTCAGTCCTATCACCTCTGATATCAAAACTAAGGATTGAGAAGCTATCAAAGTCATAACAGCAGACACGAGTCTTCGAAGATGATAATTTTCACTTGAAAGCTCAGATTTTGTCATCGGCAACAAATGCTGTCAGTTGTTTTACTTGAAATGACTGGTTCACTTCATTCATTTTCAATAAAATACCTACAAAAATCACCTGTTGGAATAATCCTAAATTCTAAGTCATTCTTTCAGATCAAAGGGAATTCCTGTGAATTCAAGAGTAGAGATAACAAAATCGATTTTTCCTGCCTCATCAAGGACAACCTCAGGTAAAACTGGTGCTGAGAGCACAGGGCAGTGAAGACTATGTCTTTAACACAGTTTTGTGCTACTGCCTCCATTTGTCTGAACATCCCAGCAGTTCTACCCACCATCGCTTTTGCACCATCAGTGCAAATAACAGAGTAAAAAATATAAGGTTATACTGTTATTATAAATGTAGTGTTGATATCATAGATCCCCCGGAAAGGGTCACGGGGACCTACCCTCTCACTGCCAGGGGGTCAAAGATCACACTTTGAAAATCGCAGTTTTCAGAAAATAAAACCTGCCAGCAGATGGCAGCAGGTGCAACAGCATTTTCCAATTTATGTTGGCTGTGATTTAGGAAATAGTTATTTCATAACAAATTTTAAATTTTGCCTTTAAAGCTCAAAGATAACATTTCTTTTCAAAAAATATTTTTTATCCAATTGAAATTTTTTTAACCTGAAGGAGTTTCTGTCAAGTAGTCTGCCAGCCCAATCCAGAAAATATTTTAAAACATACAATAGAATTTCATGATACAAGTGTTACTTAAACTCACAACTCAAACTAGACGAAAACTTTTCTTGAGATGACAATCATATTTTAGTATGCAGGAGTCTTCTGAACCTACTTCTCATTGTCACCTAGAATATTAAAAACAGCAAAAAGCCTTGATAAGAGTAATTCTATCATTTTATTAAACCAAACAAAATTTAAGTGTTATACCAACTGAAATTTCTATAAAATTGAAAGTTTATGCAAAGAATACTGTCTAAAATTTAATAAAGCTCACTTTTTTTAAGGTTTAAAGATCAGTCTTTCTTTCCACCCCCCCTTTTTTTTATTATTAACTCTATCATAGCTCTAAAGAAGAGCTCAAGAAAGAAAATTGGATCTCAGCATCTGTTTATTGTCTTAAGGCTTCTCAGTGAATGCAAAGCTTTTCTAATTCATAGAGAAAAGGTTCTGAATTTTAGTTATAAAACATCAAGTTTCCATGATGAATATCATAAATGATCCTGGAAGATATGAGATATAACAATAGAGTAAAATATTAGTAAACATGTATTTCTGAACAAAAACTAACTGAATAAATTGTATAATTTGGAAAATAAGTAAATATGAGGTAGAATTAAAATATTGTTGATAATAAAATGTAAAACAAACAGGAGAATGATCAGAACTGAAGTGTTCCACATAAAAGTCTTATATTAAGACTTTATTTGTTAATTTTGTAGTTTAAAATTTAAGAGAAAAATCTAAAAGAATAAAATATAATTTTTTAAATAGAAGAAAATCACATAAGAATAAAAGTGTCTCAATTCAAAAATAGTTATCACTACCAAAAAAGACTGAATATTCTTTTTTATTTATTTTCTGTATCACATATTAGAACTTAGATTCTATGAGTTCAAGAATTTTTCTTTTTTGTTAATAAAGACATCTTAGCACCTATAACAATGTTACACACATGGGAAATATTCAAAAATTATTTTCTGACTATCTTACACAGATTACTTATATAAAATAACAAAGACACGACTTCAGTAGTAGACAGAAGGTATAAAAAGTACAGTTCACTAAATAGAAAATACAATTAATAATAAATGATAATGAAATAACACTCATTATTCCTAATAATCAAAAACAAGCAAAAAAAAGCAAAAATTAACCTGAGATACCCCATCATATTCGCACATATTTTAAAAGGTAAAAAAATAATCACACTGATGATATGTATCAAGAGTTGCAAAATGACCTGTTAAACCCACAATTAATTTGTTTCTCCTACACATATACACACTCACACATGCAAACACACACACAAGCAAACACACACACTTTGATGTGTAAAAGTGATCAATGGTTAATTTATGTGTAGTACTAAAAGAACAATAACAAATGCAATTCTACAACATGGAAACAGCTAAGCAAACTGAAACACTGTATGAACCATTTTATAAAGGAATGGAAAGTGTTTATGAAGACTGTGTAGTGATAAATAAAAATGGTTACATATCAACTGTAACAAAGCATGGCATAACTCCACGATCACAGCAATGTAAATTAAGTTAAAGCTGCTTGTTGGAACATTATGTTGTCTCAGAGAAATTCTGTTTTGGAATATAAATTGAAACAATCTCTTAGCAGGACAATTCCACAGTATATGTTTCAAATTTAAACTGTTCATATCCTTCTACCAAGAGATTTCTTCCTAGGAATTTAAGTTATGACCTAGTCTCCTATGTGAAAATTCATCCGATGATTCAACAAGATTTCCTGCACATCCTTATGTACTGGACAATGGGGATTGGAGATGACGTGTGAGCGTTTCAAGGTACCAGTCCACTGGATGAGACAAAGACATGAGATAGGTATGACAGAGTAGAATATAATTTGAACAGAATTATATAGTAAAATAAAGGGATTTTATAAAGTGAAATATTGAATAAGTGAGACTCGAGCACAATAATTCTATAACAGAACAGAAATCACACCTGGCTCTGGTTTGCTGGAATGAGGAAAGGCCCCTGAGAATACTTGATATTTGCCAAGCATATTTGCCAGATGAAGATGACATGAGGTAAGGACTGATTGGCAAGGCAAGGGAAACAGTGGGGTCAGAGGCAAGGAAAAGAGAGAGGGCAGGCAACCTGTTTGCAGATGGCTATGTTCAGTGTAGTAGATCAGGGCTGGATACTAATTGTAATTGAAATCAGACATAGGCTGAAGTCATCATTGGCATCAGCATTCTTTGAAATAAGAAAAACCATACTCTCAATCGTGTTCTTTCAAATGGAATGTTATCTCTACCTTGCACACGGTAATGAGGATGCGTCTCAGGCCTCCCCAGGGAGTTTAGCCCCTAGGAAGACCCGCTTGTTCTAAGCTCCTGATGGGTTTTTTTTTTTTTTTTATCTGAAGGTCAGTCTTCCTTCAAGCACACCAGGGCTAGCCTAGCCTGTCTGCAATACCCCTTCTTCGGATTTAACCCTGATAATTCTTCCATCCAATCAGGCGACGATAAGAGACACCAGCTCATTTCCATACAGCATCCAAGAACTATATGTAACACACAGAAGTACCTTTTCTCAAACTCTGAAATGATCACTGTGAAGTCAAGAGGAGAATAGTGTTCATCAAAGAACAAATGCAATCACTTCTAGGACACTGATGGTTGAGTAAATATCTTAGTCCTCTCGGGCGCCACCCTTTGACGCAGGAAGAGACCTGACGCCAACAGCCACATCCCCACCCAGCCTGTCCCCATGTTACAGTTAGAAACTCACTGCCCGGCGTAGTTGGCCAGGGGGTATTTCTATCCTCCCCTGCAACAAGATACTTTTCAGGGTGCACCCTGGGGCTCTCAGGAGAGTGGGGCCGGGCCTTCCCACTGACCCCTGAACTTCTGAACCCTACCTCCATCACCCCTCCCCCTACACAAAACCCAGTAGCAGCCTAGCCAGGAGAAAGTAAGAGAAAACACAGCGGCCATTGGGTAAGGACCGAAAGGCTTCGCAGTAGCCTCGGTTCGGCTCAGGAGGGCCGTGTCTGAGTGGCACGTGGAGGGGCGTGAGCCCAATCAGCCTCTCAGAGCCTAGAGCGCATATGAGGCCATCTTGAGTTTGTCAGGCGGAGCAAGCAAGGCCGCCAGTCACGGCTCACTGCCCCCTTACTGGCTCAACACCGGGAGCAGGAGATGCGATACACCTACAGCAGCTCCCAGCAGTAGAGCTCATTGTCCCGTTGTCCTCGCTTCTGCACGGGAGAGTCCCGATGATCTGCCCTTGATGTCAGAACGTCGTTCATCCCTTTGCTCAGATTCCCACAATAAAAACTGCCAAAGACTGGAGTAGGGCCGGGGAAACGCTCCTGACTCTTGATCCTTGCTGCACCCGATTAATGGAAACATATATGTCACAAGTCGATTTATGAGTTTATTGACTTATTCCTCAACCATGGAGGCCAATTTCAATGACTTTTTTTTTTTTTTTTTTTTTTTTTTACAAATATTGACCTATTCCCAGATTATAGTGCTATTGGTGAAATTGCAGTTGTTTGACCCTGGGAAGCAGTATTAGAAAATATGGGAGACCGTGGATGGGCAGCAGAGTCTCCATGGAAGGAGTCCAAGGAGTCCCTAAGATACTGCAAGATACCAACACGTTCCATCACCCAAACGTTACACTTCCTCAGCAGATTCACTCTGCACACTCCCATCCTCCTCCCAACACACACGCATTCCACCAAATCCTGTCTGGAGCAACCAGTTCCCTCCAACCCTGACTTCATATTTTTAAGTCTGTCCAGGCTGAGGTTTTTCTTCCCTCTTTAACCCAGGATTCTAGCTTTTCCTTGTTAAACGCAGTTAGAGACGAAAAAATACACAAATATAAGTCTGTATATCTGAGGAGTACATTTTTTTTTTATTGTATATGTGATAGAGTCAGTAAAGAACATCACAGTATCTTTACTAGAGAGAAATAGTTACCACAGTCCTCAAGAAGGCGACACGACAAGTCACCACGAGGAAGGAAGTTAGAAAAAAAAAAAGATTCCTGCAGCTCTCAGAATCCTTGGGTAGGACCCGCAGAAGCAGGAGGTGGCTGTGGAGACTGCAGGACAGACTGCAGAGGTGCACCAGGCTCTGTTGCTGCCATCTTTTTTTGGTCTAGAGTAAAAAGAGGGAAAAAATGTCAGAAAATGAGGGAGCCATGATGAGCCAAAAAGTGGGCCCTAAACTGGAGAATCCAGGGCTTGCAACAATTAAAATGAGACTGTTTTAGAAGCAGTGGGGGAAAAACCTGGGCCTTATCCTCTTAGGCCTACTGCCTGCTCAGTGTTCCCAGATGTCAAACACTGACCCGCCCATCCCTTAATTCTGTCTCTCCCCCCATCCCCCAGCCCCCTCCTCCAGCCCTGCCATTTCCCTGACACACCCACATCAACACTCAGTATCAAAATCTGCTCAAATATCAGCACCACAAGGCTAAGGGCTGGGAGGTACTAAGCCTCCCTAAGTGACAGAAGTCAATGTGAAGAAGAAAATGAAATAGGAAAGACTGAGCATTTACCTTATATCCACGTTGCCACCATGGTTCTTCCATGCCATAATGCTTGGGAACATCCCAAGATAAGAAGCGATATCTATTATGAAATAAATGTATTTTTAATTTAATTTAAAACATTTTTCATATTATCAATGGTACTTAAAAATATCACGCAGAAACAAATGACTTGGCTCTTTTCTGAAATATTTAAACTTTGTATAATGAAACAATGATACTGTGAAGATGTTATCAAACAAGAATGTGTATGTGTGTCTGTGTGTGTGTGTGCACGTGTGTGCATAGCTATATATGTATACTTTTGGGTACAAAAATTATTACATGGGCAACACTCACACTTACACAATGCCCTGATGTAATAAGCTCATGTAATAAAATGCATTCATGGCAACAGCAGTGTGTATTGATTGTAAAAGCTCTGCTCCGTCATACCTTTTTTGAAACTAGGCTTGTTTTACTTTAAACACGTACACATTGTTAGCAGTTCCAAGATGTACTTATTTAAATCTTTTGGTTTATTTAAGGAGAAAAGGAAGAGGTGTTGTGATCAATTACTAAGTGCTGGGAAAGGATCACTCTTGCATATAATTAAGAAGTAGGACTCATTTGGGCAAAACTGTCGGTCAAGCTACATTAAACATTTTAACATACAAAACTGATTTTAGAATCATGAGAGTAAAACAAAGAGATGCATTTTCCACTTTCCACTTCATAATTTACATCATTTATTCACGAACAAAATCTATAAGTAAGTAGGTTTTACAAATGAGGAAATAACCAAATTGAAGTTTTAGTATTTAAACTCACCTGTTAATATGTTTTTTAATGCTTTAACTTCTTTCAGCTTCTCTAAAGAGTTTCTGTTTGGTGCTTCTATTGCCTCTAAAGTTGTTTGCCACTCCAAACTCACTGTCACATCATCATCTGCATACTGGGGCCTGTCGTGGGTCATATGCTGTGAAGTAACGTAATCAGCTTTTCAGTTCAATCTTATTTTACATTTAACATTTAAATTCAGAAGTTCAGAATTAATCTGGAAGATCCAAAGAATATTCTGAAATACTAGAAAATTTACATATGAAAATATATTCCTTCTCATGAAACTGAGAGCTAAGTTTCAGAATTCTTACAGATGAATGTGCTCAAAATGATCAACAATATTATTTTCTCACATGTTCTGGTTTAGCAGTCAGTTTATTACTTCAGAGCTTAGAATATTTGGGGAGAAAATCTTACTATAAGGTAAAATCTACAGAAATTCACAAATTAGTTTTGCGATAAAGATATTACCCAATTATTATGTCATAGGGCAGATCTTTACTATTTTTCTTACACCCAAGCTAGAATATAATGTTTCAGTTTGAAAGTTATTTTAAGAGTCACAGTTTGATTACGTGCATGAGCAGCCTCTTCATCACTGAGTTTAGAATTAAAAAGTTAAAAACAGATATAATGTACTAATTTAAAATAAACTGGAAGTCATATATGAAAATTAAATTAAGTTAAATATTAATATTAGGTTAGGTCAAAGATTCATTAACAGATAAGTGATACTGGTAATAATTTAAAGTTCACTTCAAATAATTCTTTGGCAGTATAGTTTGGCAGTAGAGTGGTTTCCCAAAGTGAGGTACTAGGGCTCCAATATTCTTTCAAGGGGCCCACAAGGTCAAAACTAGTTTTATAATAGTATTAATAATATTAAGTTAAATAATTTAAACTTTTCTCTTTCTAAAGACTGTACAATGAAATTTCCCAGAGGCTATATATTGTGATGATAATGCCAGTGGTTTTACCTGTCATTGCTTTTGTACCATTAGTTCAGATAACAAAGCAGTAAATTTTAAAAGGCAAGTAACATCTTAATATTATGAAAATAGTTTTGAACTTGCAAACACCCTCAAAGCATCTCTGGTTCCCTCTACATTCCACACTTTGAAAACTGCCCTATTAGGCTAATAGATCTTGCCTGCAGGTGACAGACAGTATAGTACAGCATCTTCAAATTAATCCTGGCTAGAATTTATGATATTGTGAGTTATTCGCATGTAATCTTAGATTAGGCAATGCCTTTTTATCTAACATAAAAACACGAGTAACGAAAGAAAAAAATTAGATATTTAGATTCTGTAAAAACTGAAAACTTTTGTACTTCAAAGGATACCATCAAGAAAATAAAAAGATACCCACAGAATGGGAGAAAATATTTGCAATTCATATATTTGGTAAAGGACTTATATACAGAATGATAATAACTCTTACAACTCAATTAGAAGACAAACAACTAAATTTAAAAGAGAAAAAAAGCTGAACAGACATTTCTCCAAAGAAGAGATACAAACAACTAATGAGCACAAGAAAAACTGCTGAACAGTATTAGCCATCAAAACTCCAACGATATACGACTTTGCATCCACTAGTAAGGCTGTATAAACAGAAATATAACAAATGTTAGCAAACATGTGAAGAAACTGGAACCCTCATACCTTGCTAGTGGGAATGTAAAACAGTGTAGCCACTTTGGAAAACAGTTCCCCAAATAAGTATATGGCAAGAGAAACGAAAACATATATGACACAAGAACTTGTACATAATAGCCAATAGATGTAAACAATTCAAATGTCCATCCACTGATGAATGGATAAAAAAAAATGTAGCATATCCATACAACGGCATATTATTTAGTTGTTAAAAGGAATTAAGTACTAGTACATGTTACATCATGAATAAATCCTGAAAACATTATGGTTAGTGAAAGAAGCCATTAATAAAAAGAAAAAAGACATTTTTCCATTTAGAGGAGATATCCAGAATAAGCAAATCTATAAAGACAGAAAGTAGATTAATGGCTACCTAGGGCTGTGGCTCTGAAAATGGTAAGTGACTGCTTACGGGTATGGGATATCTTTTGGGAGTGATAAAAATATTCTAAAATTATGACAACTGTTGCAAAATATGAGAATATATTTAAAAACTCACTTAATTGAACACTTTTAAAAAAGAAGAATTTTAAACTGTAATTGAAAAATAATTTTATAAAAATTTAAGGTAAATTTTATGGTGTGTGAATTATATCTAAGTGAAACTTATATGCATACAAAAGTCAGTGCCCTTATTATGACTTTAAGATACTATATGATCCACCCTTAATATTCTAACCTCATTTCCTACTATCTTCCCCTTTCTCCTCTGCAGCTTTTGCTTCAAAGATGCCAGGCATGTTGCCACTTCAGTCCTTTGCATTTGGCATTTCCTGTTTCAAATATTACTTTTTCAGATGTGTACAGTAAATTCTCTCAGTCCCTTAAGTTTTCGCCAAAAAATTAGTTTCCCAATTAGGACTTCCAATGTTATCCAAATGAAATTTTCAACACCCTCTGACATATCCTATCAATCCTCATTCTGCTTTTCTTTCTCCTTAGCATTTTTAATATCTATAATAGTAAATAGTCTATTTTCTTATTTTTTTTCTGTCTCACATTTAGTACAAAGATTTTTGCCTGATTGTTAAATACTATATCCAGCACTTAAAACAGCATCATACAGATAGGACCTCATAATTATATGATGAGTGAACATCTGTAAAACACAAATGGTTTATATAAAATTATACTGGGCAACATGAAAAAAGATAACTCACAGAAAAGGAAATACAATTAGTAATAAATGATTAGTAATAAATCATGATGAAACAATTCCATTCTTGTAATGGAAAATGGAAAATGTTATCTGAGCTACCATTTTAGCCTATCATATTAACCAATATTTTAAGTGATAATGAAATCTGATCAATGATATATACCAAGTGTCCTAAAATGATCTTATAATGCCATTTCCAATTATCTTAGAAAACAATCCAAAGATAGAAATGACTATATGTATAAGTGATCACTGAAGTTTGATGTAGAATGCTAAAAGAGTAAAAGCAAATAAAAGTCTAATAACAGCAAAACACTTAACTGAAAAACAACTATATTCAGTTATCAAAATTATGTTTCTGCAGACTATGTAATAATAAATGAAAATGCTTACATATGTAAGGAAAGAAAGCACACCATAAAATTCTACTATGCGATCACAACTATAGAGTTAAATTTCAACCTGAGGAATACCACAGAGCCACAAAGAAGTTGTGATGTTGCTATGGGCAATTTACCTATTTAAAAATAAATCTCTGCCTAGAAATTCAAGCTGTGATCAATTTTCTTACATGAAAATTCATTCTCTGATTCAACAGCTTATACTAAACACCTATATAACTGGCATTGTGCCGGACAAGGAAAATTTAAAAGATGAATATTAATTATCTCAGGGTAAGAGTTATAGATAAGTTATAGATTAGTGGGAGAGATGAGGAAATAATTATTTGAAATAGTTGAATAGAATTTGTCCTACAGTAGATATTAACAGCTACCATTCGGTAGCTCTGTTTGTTCAAACAAAGGCTTCTGAGCACAGTTGATATTTCCCAGCTATATTTGCCAGATGAAAAATGCATAAGCTAGGGACTGCTTGGCAAGGTTAAGAAAACTGTGGAAACAGAGGCAGAGTGGAGAAAATAAAGAGATCTTGTTTGAAGATGGTAAAAAGTTTAGTGTGGTAGATCATCATCATCATCATCATCATCATCATCATCATAATGGTAATCAAGATTAGACACAGGCCAAAGTTATTGCTAGCCCTTGGTATCCTTTTCAAATAAAAAAAAAGCCATAATCTAATCAATCTTATCCTCTCATAGCATGAATAACATAGATAATAATGGAACCCTAATAGAGGAACTATTCAATGTTTATTTTGTGATATACACTCTACTGAGAATATACCTACTATCCATTTCAATCCTTACAATAACTCTATGAGGCGGGTTGTTTCATTATCTTTCCATATGTTGATGGGGTCATTGAGATAAACACAACTTAGCAGCCCTACCAACCTCATTAAGCTAGCAAGTGATGGAGCCTAGAATAATACCCCAGGCCTGAGCTCTGACCTCTGTCTATTTCAGATCTGGCTAAGGGGAGTCAGCCCATATCACTTCAAGGTAGACCATGGGTCCACAAAGAACCCCAGCCTCTCCTAAAAACAAGTACTGATACACACAAGAATTTGGGTGGATTGCAAAGTAATTTTGTTGTATGAAAAATGCCAATCTCAAGAAATTACAAACTGTATGTTTCCATTTTTATAACACCCTTGAAATGACAAAATTAGAGAGATTAAGGTCAGATTAGTGGTTGCTGGGTGTTAGGTGGTTTTCTTCTGTCTCAAAGCCCAGTCTGTTTCCTCCAAGCACACTGCTATAGCTCCTTCCTGGGGCTTAATCCTGACAATTCTTCTTTCCCATGAGGTGAGGATAGGAGACACCAGCTAATTCTCTCTTTGCACCCAAGAGACTATATAAACTAACACATTTTTTTCTCAAATTCTGAAAAGCAGACTACGCATTATTTTCTAATTATGAACAAATGTAACAGTGTCAATAAAAGGCCAAAGTGCTCATCAAAGAGCAAAAACAATCACTGCAAAAGAGTCCCTTCTGGGCTGCTCTGTGACCCTTTGATGCCAGGTGAGATCTGGGCCCCAACAGCTTCGTCCCCACCCCTCAGCTTGCCCCCATGTTACAGTGACAAAAACTCACTGAGGGAAGGAAATGGCCCAGAGTCGCTGGCTAGGGGGAATTTCTATGCCCTGATGGATTTTTAGGGGATGAGACCCAGTCACCTCACAGCCTGGCCCTTGCCAGGGCAGGTACCCCTCTTCCACTTATCCAAGGAGGATGAGGGCCGCTGCCCAAGTCCTACAGCTTCCCCTTCCCCATAGCATGGAGCCCGATCCTTCAGCGGCTCCCCAGTCCAGTTATCTGTCAGTACCTAACGAGCCTTAAAAGGCACACAGGGCATTGGGCAGTTAACGGCCACCCACGTCTGCGGTTGCAGCTAGGGGCGTGTCCGAGCTCGTGCAACTCATAGCCAACCAAAGGCAAGGGAGAACTGGTGGACGCTTCTGAGTGGCTTGCCTGGAGGCACGAGTTCTGCAGCCAATCAGAGCCAAATGAGCTCCAAGGCTGCATCTCCAGAAGGTGTGTCCTTTGATCTGAGCCTCCTCAGTCCAACAGGGCTAACGCAGCAACTAGAGCAGTGGAGGAATGACCTATATAGGGGCACCAGCCTTGTGGCCAGTCAAGGCCAAGAAAGGGAGGCATGTCTGGGGACTTCATCTGGTGTGAGAGCAACGGGAACATTGTCTCGCACTGTACCCTCTGCCATAAATGCTCGTCTGCTTTCCTTCCCTGTTGACTCCAGTTCTTCCTTCAAAGGCCAGCTCAGTGCCACATTCTCCTCTAAGCCTCCGCCAACCTGGAAGAATCTGACCTGGTGTTGTCCAGCCCTGGTCATCCTGTATTGAGATTGCCCTGCTTTTCTCCCTCCCCACTGAGACTAGGAGCTTGTCACACAGCCCGGAAGAGGAGGCATAATTGCACAATAACGACTTTCAGGGGCTTTGAAGGCCTTGCTTCACTCACAGCCAGGTTCCACAACCTCCATGCTGTGTGGCCACAAGGAAAACTAATTAACCCCTCTGAGATCAGCTTTCTCATTTGCATAAGAAAGGAAGATGAAAAAAATCCTCCATTTGAGTTACTGGATAAAGGGGCGGATAAACCTAGCACAGGTCTTGTCATTTTCCTAACCTTCTGAAGAATGAGAAGAGTTCAGGAGCTGAGAAATGGGAGAGGAAGTGATAGCATCTTGTTACCTAAAAGTTTCTTAACATACAGGGATTTCCAGATTCAAGGCAGCTCACAATGGCATTGGTAAAACTGTGCCTAGTGAATACAAGCCCCAGGAGATGTTCTTTAACATGAAGAAAATGGCTTGGGAAGGGAATGAGGCCCCCATACCAAGAGGGGTCCAGCAGGAAGGGCTCTCCCCAGATGGAGCTGGACAGGAAGACCCCTCAGACCCAGACCCAGAACCTCTGACCAAGGAGGGAACAAGTTCTGTAGCAATTTTTCCCTCTGGGCCAAACCCTCCTTGTCTCTAAAATGAGATGACTGGGCTGGACTTCCCTAGGTGGAAAACAGGGTTAGGGAGGGCAACTCAACCTCATAAAAAGCCTAATACTCCCAAACTCTTTCACTGTACATTCTAGACCTCAAGGTCTTTCATCAGAAACATCTCCCACCCCACACCCCTATGTCCTCAATCATTTCTCTTTGTTTCTTTCACTTTCAAAATACTATGTACTAAGTAAATACTAAAATCTGGCTTTCCCTGGAGGACACCAAGTTTTCTCTAACCTCCTCTAGAATGACTGTTCTTTCTCAAACACTTTTTTTTTCTTTCCAGGTGAGGCAACCCTTGGTTGACCTCACAGATTGTAAGAACCTTGTCAGCTTACAATCCCTTATTTTTTATTTTTTATGCCTACAGTATCTTCAAACACTCTTGATTATAAAAGATTTGGAGGAAAAAATATGGCTTCCTTGTTGCTCATTTTCTTTCCCCAATCACGTCTGTGTTCACTTCCTTTAAATCCCATCTCCTCTGAAATGCACCAGACTCTTGCATCTCTGTACTGCAGTCCTAACTACCCATAATCTGCCAATTCCTTCATTCACTGAGTACTCTTCACCTGGCTCACAGTCTTACTCTCCATTTCATTACTCCCCATTATGCCTTTTAACTGGGATCACTGATGTCCACTCCAGTACCCTGGACCCATTTTTAACAATCCTCTCTGCCTCTCACTTGGTCATTGTCAACTTTGCCACCTTTCACATATTTATTTTAAGCATCGTAATCTCCAAAAATCACCTTCTATATTTTCCTAACACTTTTGTCTTAATAGCTCTTCTCCAATAATCCCTTGATCCATCTGAGGCCTCCAGTTAATTAGTTCGCCACTCTTGGTGCCACAGTCCCCTTTGTTTCTTTGCCTTCCTTCCACCTTGCTTAGATGCTGTACCTCTTTATAACTTCTTTAGATATCCTTAGGCATCTAAAAATTTCAGTGATGATACTAAATGTCACTGGGGGAAAACCCCTCTGAGCTCTATTCTCATGTACCAGAATATCTCGGTCCTTCCTTTTACCATCAAGTTCTTTGAAATAGAAGACCATGCTCGCTATACTCACTTTATCCACCTCCACTGACTCCTCATCCCAAGGCTGTTTCCTCATTCTTTTCCTAATATTGCTCTTATTAAGTAAAGTGAGAGGGAAGATAGAATAATCAGGGAGATCATTTCATAAACTATATAAGTGTCTAACCTGTGTACTGTATACTTGAAACTAATTTAAAAATGTTTTAAAAATACCAAGCCCAATCCCGCCTGATCTCAGAAGCTAAGCAGGGGCGGGCCTGGTTAGCACTTGGATGGGAGACCACCTAGGAAGACCAGGTGCTGCAGGTGTAAAAAATAAAAAAGAAGAGATTGTAAACTGACAAGGTCCTTGTAATCTGTGAGGTCAACCAAGGGTTGCCTCGCCTAAAACAAACAAACAAATAAATATAAAAAATAAATTAAAAACAAAAGAGCTATGGTCTCCTATTTTCAAATCAAATTGCCACCTCCAGGTTCTTCTTTGAATCCAAGGCATTTTACACTTTTTCATTATTTAATTCTCCAAAATCTGCACACCTTTGCTTTTCAGGGTACTGATCTCTCCTGGTTTTCCTCCTACCCAAAGTTTGCTGCTTCTACCCATCTCTTTTCTTCTCATGTTATAAACATTATCTGAATTTTTAATTCCAATGGAAGCTTTACCAGGAAGCTCATAAAGTTCATCCTTTAAGGCCTCCCACTTGCATGGGCTCCTTTGAAGGCCCTGGGGGAGGGGAGTGCCAAAGAATAATTTTCTTAAGTAAAATTATGACTTTCATACAGAAATCAAATATACATGTGTTAAAGATTTTATTTTAAGCATAATGAGAAAACCAGTTAGATGTTATAAGCAATTCTGGGAAAAACAAAAGAACAGACACATTTATAGATTGGGAATATTGAAATGAATGTGCAAATGAAGACAAAGCTGATTTTTTCCAAAGAGTAGAGGGTTGTCTCTCCTTTGGGCAGAATTCATTTGCATTTCTACATATGAGGATTATTTTGCATTGCTATCAGTTATCTATAAGTTAGTCATTAAATAGCTCCCATAGAATTAGAATCAGATAATGCAGAAGGTGTGTTGTAATGAATACCTTTCTATGAAGCAGATTTTCCTATACAGTACAGCAATGTGCTAACAAATAACAGTCTCATGCTTAACGAAAGTAAATAGATTACCTGTAATTAGCTAAAACTGTTCTTTTCCCATTCGGAATTTACACATACTTCTCATGTAAGAGGCTGAGGGCTGGCCGTAAACATTCTGAGAAACCCAACAAAGGAGAAATTGAGATAGAAATACATTTAGGTTGGATTTCGCAGAATATATTTATATAGTGCCTAACTGCTTCTGAATATAATTAAGTCACTGGTACAGGAATGGCTTCCAGTAACAGTCCTGTTGCCATCTGCGCCTTCTTACCTAACACGAAGCAAAGGTGCAAGGCTCAACCCAAACTTCACAATATTTCATGGCAACATCAACAATCAATTAAGTGTTGAGTATCACCAACTTAAATAATATTTAAGATTAATTACTGGATCCTTAGATCTTACCCCTCAAAGAAGTATGATACAAGTTTTCTCATATTTCACAACAATTTTAAAATTTTGCAAGACTCTTCATAATGAGCTGTGGTGTTTAAAGAATTTTTTCTCAACTATCAATAATAAAGAAACATTTTTTATTAAACCATGCTAGAAGGAAGATTGAATTGCCTCTCTATTCTCGCTATGGAAAACATTTTTCAAATTGTTATATGAAGAAGGAATCAGAGTATATGCAGCAGAAAACATGGGGGAACACTTTCATAAAGATGTAGTAGACAACATAAATTGTGTACTTTTTTAGGATTTTGTGATTTTTGTCTTTTCAGCTTTTTAAAATTTATCATTATATTTCCTTTATTGTGCTAAAGAAATACTTCTTTTTAACCTAATTTTGTATTTGTAATTTTGCATTTTTTCTCCTAAAAAGGACCCTCAAATTGAATAAGGCTCAGACCCACAAATCTAGATCCAACACCGACTTCCAGTTGGAATCATATAGTACATAGCTTTTTCAGATTGCCTTCTTCGCTTAGCACATGTATTTAAGGGTTTCTCCATGTCTTTTTGTGGCTTGATAGCTCATTTTTTCTTATTGTTGAGTAATATTCCATTGTATGGATGTGTACCACATTTCGTTTATCCGTTCATCTGTTGAAGGACATCTTGGTTGCTTCTAAGTTTGGCAGTTATGGAAAAGGGTGCTATAAGCATTCGCATGCAGGTTTTTGTATGGGCATATTTTCAGCCTTTTTGGGTAAATGCCAAGCAGCACAATTGCTGGATCACATGGTAAGAGCATGCTTAGTTTTGCAAGAAATTGCCAAACTGTCTTCCACAGTGGCCATTCTCACAAACAATGAATGAGTTCCTGTTGCTCCACATCCTTGCCAGCATTTTGGATTGTAGTCATTCTAATAGGTGTGCAATGGTATCTCATTGTTGATTTAATTTGCATTTCCCTATTGAGATATGATATTGAGCGTATATTCATATGCTCTATTTTGATGACTGGATCACCACAGCATAATGACAGGACTATAGAAGCCTGATTATTTTCATTCCTCAAGTAACCAGTGAATGGACCCTTGTGATCTGTGATGCAGCCACTAGGGGTCAGGGGTGAAATGAGACTTCAGTCTATCAAACCAACACCATTCTTAAACGATGCCTCCTGTATGTGAGTGAATGACAAACCCAATGCTTGCTAACGCCTAGAGTGGAACAATACCTTTTTCTAAGACAGGGAACCACTGTCAGCACTGTCTCCCATCCGCCGAGGGTTTTAGACACCCGGCAAGGTCCTTCCCGTCCACTATTTTACTCATTTCTCACAGTGATCCTGCCCAACAGCTACTGGAAGTCCCATTTTATAGTTGAGGAAACTGAGATTGAGAGAGGTGAAACAACTGCCCAGGATCACACTGCTGGTAAGGGTGACGCCAGCATTTTGAAACCAAATGCTAGACAGGGCCTCTTCCACCCCTTCTTACTGATGTTCGTTAGTTGTGAAGCAGAGTTCATAGCGACTCTGGACACTGTGCATGTGGCCACTTTCAGGCCATTTCCACACCCTGCATTGTCTGAGCCCCACCACAACCTTGTGTGTGAGGCAGGGCCGTGTTTGGCGACTTGCCCAAAGTTTCTTGGTTTGCTCAGAAGTAGCAAATGAAGGAGAAAATGAGAACCAGGAGAGAAGATGATTTCCAGGGAAGTCAAGACGGTCCAGTGTCCTAGCATGGAGCAGATGAGACACATGAGCTCAATCAGCTTCCCAGATGCCCACTGACATGGATGCCCCTCAGGTTTTCTTAGCTCTCCCCACTTATTCCCTGTCTCTCCTCTGGGCCTGTATCCTGCTTCTCATCCTTCACCCTGCCCCGCTGTGCCAGCCATAGAATGAGTCTTTCAGCTTTTGGCCCATCCCTGCTCTCTTATCATCCCACCCAATGAAGGCAAACCACAGAGCTGAGCTCCAAGGCCCCCCCTCCCATCTCTCAGAACCCAATCATCCCACAGGGAGCTGAGTCCCCTCCGACCCTACCCCCGCCACCTACAGCTCCCCCCAGAAATGACCTCTTCCCATCCCATTCTTTGCATAAATTGCCCTACCCCTTTCCAGAATCTCTCCTAATCCAGAGCCAGCTCCTAATTGCAGCCCAGCTCTGGATGTTGAAAGTCACCATTCTGGGTTTGGATTCTCTCTGCCTTTGGTGGGCTATTACAGCTTATCTTGAAAGGTAGATACAAAGAGAAAAATGAGAAAACTATATGAAAGGTACTTCTTAGAAGGTATAATACAAGTTTAAGGTGGCACATTAATATTTACTCTTATATAAACTCCTTCCAGAAACGTAGAGAACAGCAAACTTCCCCTCCTCAAAAGATGACTTCCAGATAACCCCACCTCTCTCTTGTACTTCTGGCCTGCTTGCCATCCCCAAGTAGAAATTTGTTTTGTTTGGTGACAGGGAGAACTCAGCATGTTTGGAGTCAGCTGGAACTGATGTAGAATTCCAGCTCTGTCACTTATTAACTCTGTGTCCTTAAGCAGGTTTCTTTACCATTCTGATTCCTCCTCTCTTATAAAATGAGCACATTATATCACTTTATTTGGCTGTTGTGATACTTAAACAAGAAAATACTTGTAAGGTGCTTAACAATAAACAGAAGTTTTCCTCCTCAAGTCTCTTGATGACCAGGTTTTCACTGGTGGTGACAGAAGTCATTTGGTCACTAAGCTCAGAGAACCAAGAGTGCCTGGATTTATGACCTCCTTAACTAACTGGAGCAAACTGACTGGAGCAGAGTATAAATATCCCATTTTCCCTGCTCCTGTTTGGGACAAGCCTGGGTGTGCTTTACACTCTCCCAGTAGTATTTTTCTGAATATTGTACCTGTGCTCAGCTTCCTTCCCTTTCTATGTCTCTGATCTCTTACCAGTTTTTTCCTGGAAACGATTTCTAATTAAACACTTTCACAGAATTCTTCACATATGGTCTACTTCTGGGGAAATCAGCCCAGACCCAAGAAAGGCTGATGATATCTACTTTGCAGGCTGCTGAGGATAAGAGCATACGTAAGACAGCAGAGAGCCTGGTGCACATTCGGTGACTGACAATATAGCTATGCTCAGGAAGCGCCAACAAAGAGACACTGGAAGGAGACATAGGCCAGCTATGCCAGGAAATGGGACGGGGATCTCAGAGGACGTGGAAGAGGAATAGTAGTGTCTGTTACACATCCTGATTACACAGATGAAGAAACAGACTCAGGCGCTAGGCCACTCGCCCAGATCCCCTCAGCTAGTGCGTGACAGACGTGAGATTCAAGGCCAGGTCTGCAGCGTGGTGACAGAGCACAGGAGCAAACAGGCACCAGTAAGGTGAGGCTGGGAGACTAGAGACAGCAGAGAGCGAAGGAGCTGTGGTGACCTACACAGAAAGGGAGAAGGACCATGAGAGCGGAAACGATGAGGAAACTATAATGGGTTACAGTACGTGAAAGTCCCAGGAGCATCCTAAGCACTGTGAACAGTGCCCGGCTCGTCGAGGCATTCCAGAAACATCTGTTCCAGAGCAGACGAGGCATAGAGTGAAGTGACGGCAGATTAAACCCAAAACATGATCTGCTGAAATCTATATTGCTTATGAAATTCTAAATGCTGTACTTAAATTTGTCCATGTGTTTCTTTGAAATATGTTTTGAGTGTTGGACATGTTGGACACTGTTTAGACACTGAGAGTACAGAGTATATGAGCTCAACAAAGGGGGAGGAGATAAAAAATGACAACGCAATGAACAACACACCTTAAGCTAGTGATAAATGCTGGTAAAAAAAAAAATGAGAAAGGAAACAAAGAAATGTTCAACAAATATTTGACTATTTGACTATTGAATGAACTAGTGAATAAATAAAATGGCATTGCCAAAGTCTCTAGTCTGAGAGCATAACATTGGAGGCGCCTCCAGCAAGCACAAGCCAAGGGATGGCTATGGGAAGTCTGCTGGCACAGAAGAGAAAACATGGGTTCAGCATGTGAAGTTTGGTGGTGGCAGAGATTCCTGGAGAACTGACAAATACAAAAATAAACTTTCATGTTCACAGTCATGAATACATGTACCTGCATACCTGGCATGATCAAGAATAAAAATATTTAAGCAGAAGAGGGGAAAAAAAAAAGAGTAAGGAGTGGCTCTTCAAAAAATAGGGGGAGCTACTTGGCCTGTGTCCCAACTGGGCAAATTGCCCCACCCACAAAAGGCACACCCTGAGCCGTCCCTCTGTCTCCAGCACTATTTCCTGCTCTCCTTAAATGGACTTCTGCCTGCATTTTTGCCTGCCTTGATTTAGGAAACATGTCCTGGAGGAAAATCTTTTCAGGAGAGGTTATGTTGTCGCTGTGGAAGGCGTAGCAATAACGAGGGGTACTGGGATCACGACAGAGCCCGCTTCTCAGAGATCCTGCTGGACTTGGCGGGGAACCTTGACATGCTGGCACCCGCACAGCCTCCTCGCAGGAAGGCATGGGACAGTGAGCTCCGGGTGGATCTCTCAGCCTTTCTCTTCTTGTTCCCATTACAGGCCTAAAAGTGTGGCCACATTCCTCAACGGCATTCCCGAACCTGATGGGAAGATCTCTCAGTGCAGATTAGAGGCTGTATTCCAGGCACTGCCCCATCCCATCCCATTCCTACTAAGCCCTTGTCCCGGTTCCAGCCCCTCACGGATAACCAGCAACTCATCTGGCGGAAGGTGGTCCGGGCTGCTGCTCAAGTCTCCCCATGCAGTAGGGCCTTCCCCGGCCCAGAACACGGTGTAAAAAGTTAAAACGTTCAGATTCAATGCCAGTTAGCTCAGTTCAGAGAACACACTGTCTTTAGCCTTTTATAGCAAGGATAGCACATATTGCTAGACACGAACTCTAGATCTTATTTGTGAGAGCCATTTTGAAAGAAATTGGGAATGCTTGACTGTAAAAGCTGCCAAGATAAACCTCAATCACCAAAAGTAAAGTTGACGTCTTTTGAGTAAAACACCAAGAAATTACCCCACCTTCGCCCAAAAGTTGTGGTCAGGCCACTGGTCCTAGCAGGTCCAAAAAGGATTTGTTTGAGCAGAAAGTACTTTAACATCACAGAACTCACCAGGCAAACGTGTGTGACTATCCAGCCAAAACCATGTGCCTCTATGACTTTGGACTAAAAAGGTCATGTTCACATTTGTCAGTGTTACAGTAAGTAGTCTTTCCCAAACTCGGCTCCAAATTCCATACATCATCTTCCTCGCCACCAAAGGGCTGCCTCCCCAGCCTCCTCGTTTCTTCCAGGTGTGCCTTTACTCTGGCAGTAGACGAGGCATGGAGGATCAAGAATAAGTATAAGTCATGACCCTGCTACACACACACACACACACACACACACACACACACACACACACACACACATCTATCTTGATGGAAAAAAAAGATCAACACTGGCAAGAATGAGTTAACTGAGACTATAATTGGTTTTAAATCATCCTAGAAAATGCCTAAACTACCACTCCCTGAATATGAATTATTAGAAGGAATGAGCAAACACACCCCAAACCCTTTTGCAAATGGGAACAAGGCCCCAGCTTGTATGTGGAATAGCTGGAGGTCAGCCATGGATTTAAGTCCCCAGATCGACTTTGCTTATGCCCATGGACCTCATTTACTTTTCCACACCAACTAATATTCACTCCTCACTCTGAATGAATGAAGTGTTTCTGTTGAGTAGGGGGCACTGTGAAAGAATACAGACAGTCCTAAACGGGAAGACAAAGTCCACCGATTTGTACAAAAAGACAGCAGTACGCTTCCGCACGAGGCAGAACCGCAGAGGACGTCTCTGTGGGGGCTGCTCAGGGAGGACCTCTGGGAAATGTTAATTCAGTGAACAGACAAAATTAAGCTTGAAGAAAGATGGCTCCATTTGATGGTTCTTTATAACCAAGAAAATAAGATTTAAAAGAATACTTCTGTCATAAAGCCACTAACTGATTGACTTTGGTTGACTTTTTAGAATTAATGGCATGGCATTTTGTGCGTTTTAGGGGAAGCAAATGAATGGCTGATGCTGAGCAGTGAGGCAATGGGGAGAAGCCCATTTCCTGAGTTCAAATGCCAAGCCAGAGGCTGTTCCATACCTGGACTCTACCATCTCTCCTTCGGCCACTGAGGACCCTGGCATCTCACCCTGTGTTGTTGTATTTCTTTTGGGCAATGTGGTATAAAAAAAAAATTTACACTTTTTTTTCTTTATTTTGTACTCAAGATTTTACTAATGTTTGTTTGGTTATGGACTGCAAGGATACACCATGAAAAATTTGTGTACAAATTTTAAAATAAGCATGAACTTTTTAAGCCATGTAAATATAATTCTTCTCTAAACAGTTATTCTAATCCCTTTCCCAATTAAAATTTAGGGGCCATTTTCCCATGAAATGAAGATTTCAAGTCCACATACATTAAAATAATATTGATAAAATTTTGTACGTTTTATGGGGAATTTCAAGGTTTAATGACACAGCCAGTAAGAAAGTTAATAGGCAAAACAGACTATCCCACCATTAAAGATAATGTCATAGGATCACAATTTTTATGAATGAAGTCAAGACCTTATATTTAAACCTTATATTTTAAATAGAAATAATATTCTAACAAATAGATCATGGAAAGGAAAAGTACAAACTTTATGGACACCAACCTGACCAAGTGATCAAGGTTAGTGACATCATGTTGATGACATATGCCTCCTGTTAGCCACATGAAACAACAACAACAATGGCAGTGAGGAAAGCACACCACCACTGGGATATTCTTCCCCCAAACTCCAAAGCACCAGTCTAGTCAGGAGAAAACATCCAACAAATCCAAATTGAGTAAATGCCAGACCCATACGCCTACAAGTGTCAAAGCAGTGAAAATAGGAAAAACAGATAAACTGCCACAGATGGGAGCAGATTAAGGAGACATAATGACTAACCATAGAACTAATAGTCTTAAGACAGGAAAAGTACTTTACTGGATAAACTGGTGAAATCCAAAGTCTATGCTTTATTTAATGGTATTGTGCCAATGTTAATTTCTTAGTGTTGATAAATATGACAACATTAGCAGAAGCTGAGTGAAGGGTATACAGGAACTCTCTGCACAGTCTTTGCAACTTTTTCTGTAAATCTAAAATTATTTCAAAATAAAAGTTTAAAGAATTAGAGAAAGAAACAAGACAAGGAGGAAAAATGAAAGACGAGAAAAACACTGTTGGTAGGATTGTAAAATGGTGCAACCACTATGGAAAACAGTATAATAATTCTTGTAGAATTACCATATGATTCAACAATCCTATTTCTGGGTATATATACAAAAATTCAAAGCAGGATCTCAAAGAGATGTTTGCACACCTGTGTTCACTGAAGTATTATTCACAATATTAAAGAAGAAGAAGCAACCAAATGTCTGTCAATAGATGAATGAACAAAAAATGACATATACATGCAATGGAATATTATGCAGCCATAAAAAGAAGGAAACTTGGCACGTATTGCAACAAGAATAAACTTTGAGGACATTACACTAAGTAAAATAAGCCAGCTGCAAAGGGACAAATACTCTGTGATTCCACTCATATGAAGTACCTTAGGTAGTTAGAATCCTAGTACAACCCTTCTGGCCTAAAAAAAAATTACATACCCGTTTACCTTTTAACTCAGCCACCCCAATTCTAGGAATCAACTCTTAAGATACACCGCCAACAATAAGGAGTACATATGCACAAGGTTATTTACTGCAGCATTGTTAGAAGTTGTAAAAATATCAAAAATACCTAAATGCTATTCGCACAGGTGTGGATGAATAAACTGTGGTTGATCACTCCGTGTACGAAGCTGTAAAAAAAGAATGAGAAAAATCTCTATGAACTGACCTGCAGGAACTTCTAGGAAAAAAAAAAAAAAAAGCAAAGTGCAAAACAGTATCTGTACTATGCTACCGTTTGTGTAAAAAAAAAAAAGGGAACCTAAGAATATTTAAGTATTTGCTCATTTGTGCAAAAAAGAAAAAAAATGACATTTAGGAAGGATAAACCAGAAATTAATAAGAATGATTACCTCCAGGGTTTGGGGCAGGGTTGGGATAATGGGGGAATGGGGTTGGGAGAGTAGGGATGAGAGAAAAGTAAGGCTTCTCTCAATATACATTTTTTTTTTTGTATAGTTTTGACTTTTAGAACCATGGTAATGTTTTACATAACCCCCAAAAGGAAAAATTACACTTAACCAGGACTCGGGGAAGAAACTTTGGAAGATAGTGTTTTCATAAGGCTAGTGGTAAAGCTAAAGATAAAAAGAACTGTATACGAATAGGGTATATTAGGTAGTAAATTTGTTTTTCATGAGAAAATGGTTAGCATTTCTGAAACTGCTATATGTGAATTCTAGGACTGGGCAAATGAGTCCACGGTTCCTCTTTGGGAAGAAACTGATAACACACAACACAAAGGGATACGACTACGATGTTGGATTAGAATCACAAGTATCGATATGAACTTCAGTATATTACAGATATAGATGTGTATATATACATATGTACACATACATGTATTTCCTAGCTCTATCTGCTAATAGGGCCTAAAAGCAATGACACTCCAGCAGAAATGAGTACAAACAGTCCCTAGAGTTTTGTTTCTAAATACCGGCCTGCAGTACAAGGAACCAGGGCTCCTTAGAGAAATGGCTGTCCCCTACTGCAATGCGCCGAATTCTCACAATATATGGATGCTTCGGCCCACATCCTAGCTCCCTACCCCCATTCCTGCAAAGAGCCACCCCCGGCCGCCCCTCCATTTGCCCTGTGAAGGCAGATACAGGCCTGCGCAGTCCTAAAGGGGAGGCTTAAGGCAATCTGAGCAGAGAACTTTTGCCTCCCAGGTACCTGCAGCATGGTCTAGAAGGGACGGTCCTTGGCCACTGAGACTCCTTGCCCAGTGAAGTGGGGCGTGGCTGGAGGAGGACCAGAACGGAGCCCTCTAAAGAATGGGACCCAGGACAGAGGCACCTTTTAAGAAAGCGATAAGTGAATTCAGTATTTAAAAGAATTTGAATTGTATCTTTAAAAATTTTTAGGTCTGCTTCATGGTCCTTGGACCTAAGAGGCCCCCTTGCTGGTCTTTCAGGGTTCCCGGTGGTACCGGTTTTAATAACTGGTCTTCTGAAGGAATTACTCAAGGGTGTAACATGCACTGCCAACTGTGACTGTATGACAGCATTCCTTTCCTACTGACTTATGTTCACCACTCTTGCTTATCCTCTGCAGAACCAGCTTTCACACTCTGCCATTCCCTCTTTCATGAGTCGAGCAAATCTTTGACACGAGCACATTCTACATTGCCTGAGTTATTTCACTCTGAAAATTATCCTTTGTTAGGCTCATCCTGAATATAAAAACAAAAAGTCACCGTCGCCTAAACTATTATTTCTCTTGTGGACCTACTTACTGTTAATTCAAAAGTGCTAGTCCTGAGTCAAATGATTCTATTTAGGTGACATTCTGGAGGGAGAAAAAGAAAAATTTTTTCTGGGTAGAAAACAGACTGTCTGGGCTGAAGGTGGTGTAGGGATCGACTATGAGAGACACTGGAAGAATTTGGGGGTGATGGAACTACTCTATATCTTGACTGTGACATTGGTTACAACTATATATGTGTATGTCAAAATTCACAGAAACGTACACCAAAAAGTGAAATTTATTGCATGTAAATTATACCTGACTTTTTAAAATGAAAAGTGCCGGGTCTCTAAAAGTTAACTTGTCTAAATATTCCATCAGAATGCTTACAGTGATTTATTGTGGTACTCATAGTTTAATTTTAACAACTAGCATTGTTGCCTAGGGGGAGCCACTGTACATCTCTTGTGGAAATTTCTTAGAGCCACATACCTATGTCCTATTATTCTTTCTAGAAATGCAAAGTTCTGTCATCATTGTTCTTATATTTCTGTCTCCTATTATCATGTTTTATGAGCAAGCCAGAATCTTTACTGAGGAAAGGGAAAACAGAAATCCTTGGGTTTTCTTCACCTTCTTGGTCACCTTCCTTTTTTTAATAACCATAAGGGAATTGATCGCTTTCAATTTTACAACTCCCTCATCTAGCCAAGAAAGCCAGCCCGCAACCCACCAAGCCACTTAATGTTCCCCGAACAAAAACCAGATATATCAACAAATTTGTAGCATTATTACTTTTTTTCCAAACATGTTAAACATATACCATAAAGTCATTCTGGAACTTGCTCTTTTCACTCAACATTATGATTTTTAGGTAATACAGAGTTAGCCCTCATTCATTTTAACTCCTGTCGAACAATCAAGTTTACTCTTGTATCGGTCCACTGACAAGTCACTTGGTGTGACCTATTCCAGGCAACAGGGCAGTTGGTCATTGCATGTCGTGTGCTAAAATTTCTCCACAGCATATTCTTGGAGGTGGAATTGCTACACCTTTGTCTACAACTTCACTAGATACTGGTAACTTCCTCGGTAAAGGGCACGCGCTCTACACTCCCACCAGCTGTGTGGGGCAGTTCCTATCACTCACCAACACTTGCTACCATTACCTTTACATTTCTATCAAACCGATAGGTGTTGTATTGTATCTTGTTATTTTTTTATTTTGTATTTCCCTGAGTTCTAGTGCAGTTGAGCTCCGTAAATAAAAACCTTTGCCTGTTTTTATTCTTTTTTAATTGGGTTATTTTCTTTCATTTGTAGTACTTCAAATATTCTGGGTATCGATCCTTTGTTAGTTATACCTTTATAAACATCTTCTCCCAGACTAAGGCTTGTTTTCTCATATTGTTCATTGGACAGATTTAAAAGTTGTTTAAGATAATGGTACACATTTTGATCACCTGCCGTGTGTCCTAGTTCCTGGCTGTGAGAATATGGCCTGTGGCCATGGGAGAGGGACCAGCGCTCTGCAAAGGCTCACCCTGACAAAGACACACTCCAGCTAAGGAAGCAGCCTTGTCGCTGCTGCTCACATCCTTCCAAGAACTTGTCTGTCACACGGCTCCCCTACCTAACACAAGGTGAGAAAACAGTCAGACTTTCCATTGAACAGGGTTTTAATGTGGTCATACGTACTGATTTTACCTGTTGCCTGCTCCTTTTCACACTGAGCTGATTCATACACCATAAAATTCATCCAGAGTTGTAAAACCATCACTAGTATCAGGTTCTAGAACATTCCCATCATCCCGCAAAGAAACTCCAGGTGGATGCTGATAATACAAGGATATGCATGTGTGCTTATGAGAAATCTCTGTGCTTTCTTCTCAATTTTGCTGCGAATGTAAAATTGTTGTCTTAGAAAAAAAATAGATGTTAAAAAAGAAACTCAGTAAGTCACTGTCTCTCTATTTCTGGATATCTCATGTACATGAAATCAGGTATGTAGCTGGCTTCCTTCACTTACATTTTCAAGGTCCCCTACATTGTAACATGTAACAGTACTTCGCTCCTATTTATGGCTGCATATTCCATTGCAAGGATATAGTATACCACATCTTGTTTAACCAGTCATCAGCTGAGAGTCTATCGGGTCGTTTCCACTTCTTGACTATTAAGAATGTTACCATGAAGATTTACATTCCAGTTATTGTGTGATGTCTGCAATTCTCTTGGGGATAGATCAAGAAATGGCACTGCTGGGTCCTAATACCTTGAAGAAGTGACAGACTGTTCCAAATAGTTTGTACCATGTTACGACCCCACGAGCAATGTATGCGTGTTCCAATTACTCCACATATTGTATTTTCGATGACTGCTTGTCAACTTTTAGCCTCAGTGACCCACTACAAGAGTGTAGCTAATGTCTTGAGTCTTTCCAAGCTGGCCGCACTCTAATGGAAGAGGCTAAAGGCTACTAGGGGGAGGGGGTGTTTGAAGATCAGGTGTTGATTCTTCCCTTCTTTGCACGTCCCTCAGAAAATGGTCCTGCTTTCTTTATTCAACAAAGTCTCTCATTAGGAGACTTTCCAACTAGGAGGAAAGGGAAATAAAAGTGAGGATTGGAAAAATGAAAAATAGGACTGGAATTCCGAGTCCATTCAGTGTATACTCCCATCTTGAATCTTTTAGGGAACTGCTTAGGATGTGTCACAATTTCGAAGTTGAAGGCATGGATGGGGCAAAAGCCACTTTAAATGCTGAATGCCGACATGGGATCCAGTGAAGAGCAGAGGTTCCCTATGCCAGCTACTGATACTTGGCACTGAAAAAAGGTGCTCCCACCTCTAGCGAGTCCGTAAACTTATCACACCAGGGGCACAGAACAGGAGGAAACTTGCAAGAAACAGTAGAATCCAGTGTGCTGGTTATTTCTAGTTTTCCAGACCCTCCATTCAAAGGTTAAAGTTAGGCTGCGTGATGAGATATGAAGAACGAAGTGAGCAAAGTCGGGGTAGTTTTAGTTTAAATGTTAAGTCTCTAAACCTCAAACAGCGAGCTCCAAAAAAAACAGTCATCTTCATCTTACTGGGCATTTGCGGTACCTGGCCAGAGACAGGAGGTATCTGTGAGTTGCTCACTACCCCTGGCCAAAAGTTACCCAAGTTGGTCCCCCTGACCCCAGGCTGAGGTGTGTGCATGGCAAGTGCCCACGACGGTGCTAACATCGATGGGAAAAGCGGGTGGATGGGGAGAGGGGCCTGTGGTAACTGGGAAATCATACTTGTCCCTTTCAAGGGACATCTGCCACTCAGCTCCTTGGGGACAACAGGCAGGCAGGCCTGGGGTTGCCAGATCTAAAATCTCTCCAAATTCCGTAGATGGCTTTAAAACATTTAGGGTCTGTAACATTTCCTCTATTTTAAATGCTGGCATCTATCTGTTTTGAAAATGCTGCGTAGACCCAACCTGGCCCACTGGCCGGAGTGCAACCTGTGAGCCATCCTCCTCACAGAAACCAAAGGGCAGTGCCCACACCTTCACTTATTCTAGATTAAAGGATCACACAGACACATATTTCCATGGAAAAACCCTCTTGTTTATTTGATTAAACAAAAATAAAATAAGCTGCATAGGAATAATTTTAAAGTCCAAAGAGACACCAACTTTGTTTTAAGGCTGCAGTAGCTGATACAGCATCTCCTTGCTACCTTCACCAGCCTTCTCTGTGGACCACAGCGATACATTCAGAAGCCTGTTAGCTAACACAGGAGTTTTTGAACACTTTTCCACTGGTTCTTCACCTGCTCATTGCCTGTCATGCCTGCGGCCTGCAGTATAACATTTAAGATTTAAAATCAAAATTTGCAAGAGGGGGAAAAAAAACACACCCCAAACAAAAAT